>RHPI01003788.1:247064-285613 GCA_009103225.1 Chlorokybus atmophyticus
TCCCCCCCCTCCAGCTTGGGCATAAAGCATCGTTTCAGCACCATTATGCTAAGAGTTACCGCGTCACACGTTGATGCCTAATACCTAAATGGTTTAAAATCTTAAGGTGGAATGTAACACGTGTTACACATTACATGCACAATATTGTTTAACTTCGGTTTTGTTATATATCCCACCTCATATTTAACTATTTTTTTGTTTAAGTTGAGCATAAAGTAACATGGCCTTAATCAGATATTATCGCTTAACTTTGTGACAATTACATGTTGCTAGTCTGTCATGTGAGTAACTTGCAACGAACACTATACAAGCTTGCATAATGTTAACGCGTGTCTAATGTAACAGACCACATTCATGTCTTGGTGTTAAATCTCACAACATGGGAGACAGACATCATGGTTGCTGACGCAAGTTCTGATAACACATCAGCCTATTGCAAAGCCTTGCTAAGGTTGGCAATGTGACATTGAGTTTAAATGACCACATGAGCTTGTGTCAGACGTGCTCTTGCGGTTTTAGTATTGTTTGGAGAGAGTGGTAGAGAGAGAGAGAGAATGCGAAGCAACTTGCATATTAGATACGCATGCCAATAATCAGAATTCGAAGGCGACCCTCTTTGCTTGGATGAGTAAGATGCTGTGACTGCACACGAGGTTAATCTGCCCTTATACTTGCTAACTGCATTGGAGTTAAACAAAGATTACTGCACGTGGTAATCCCCATCCATGTGTGTGTGTGTGTGTGTGTGTGTGTGGAAGACGATGTATCAAAATATACACATATACATATATACACATTCACATATATACATACATATATACTATCATATCATATATACATATATATATGTATGACACACACGCACATATATATACATATATCTATATATATACATATATATATGTGTGTGTGTGTGTGTGTGTGTGTGTGTGTGTGTGTGTGTGTGTGTGTGTGTGTGTGTGTGTGTGTGTGNGTGTGTGTGTGTGTGTGTGTGTGTGTGTGTGTGTGTGTGTGTGTGTGTGTGTGTGTGTGTGTGTGTGTGTGTGTGTGTGTGTGTGTGTGTGTGTGTGTGTGTGTGTGTGTGTGTGTGTGTGTGTGTGTGTGTGTGTGTGTGTGTGTGTGTGTGTGTGTGTGTGTGTGTGTGTGTGTGTGTGTGTGTGTGTGTGTGTGTGTGTGTGTGTGTGTGTGTGTGTGTGTGTGTGTGTGTGTGTGTGTGTGTGTGTGTGTGTGTGTGTGTGTGTGTGTGTGTGTGTGTGTGTGTGTGTGTGTGTGTGTGTGTGTGTGTGTGTGTGTGTGTGTGTGTGTGTGTGTGTGTGTGTGTGTGTGTGTGTGTGTGTGTGTGTGACACATATACATACACATATATATGGTTTATTATCAACCACACACACATATATATGTATATGTATTTGTAATGTGATATTATCCAT
This sequence comes from Chlorokybus atmophyticus, assembly GCA_009103225.1. Lineage (NCBI taxonomy): Eukaryota > Viridiplantae > Streptophyta > Chlorokybophyceae > Chlorokybales > Chlorokybaceae > Chlorokybus > Chlorokybus atmophyticus. The sequence goes on from RHPI01003788.1 coordinate 248,495, forward strand.
AATGATATATATAGTGATATTATCCATTACATGGTGATATATCAAATAAGATGCATTGTGCTTGATCATACCAGACATATGTCATTAGCAGACCTATTCATTGCAATGGTATCAAAGCCGTTTATTACGACCTTTAATTTAGAAATGATATTGTTAGTATCAAATGCCGCCAGATGCTGTGCCATATGAGCCGCCAATACCTCGTGCTTCCCACCTTTAAGTTAATTATAGTAATAACGCTCATAACAACTGTAGATACCTTCAACATCATGCTGAGGGTATCCACACTTGTTATGATGATGAGCGCATGTTGCCGTGAGGCTGATATAAACAGCGATTGAAGTTCTTGCTTCTACTGCGCCATGGAGACGCCAAACTTCTCCATACATACACGCACACATCCGCCTTCATAAACATTTGCAGTAAGCAGGTGCTCGAAAATGTTGATTACCGTCAATGTACGTCACCAGCACTACATCTGCTTAAAATTGAACTTGAAGCACTGGTACGTACCGGTGCTTCAAGTTCAATTTTAAAGCTGTATACCCGTGGATCCATAATAATTCCCGCCGAAGTGTGCTTGAAGGTACAAGCTATACAGGCTGCACCTTGAATTGAGATTGTATCATAGCCCTAGTCTAAGGCTGTGTTTGTTGGCTAGGCTTGAGGATTTGTTTTGTTAATCAGGGAGCTCTAATCGGCGCTATGGATTGTGTGGCTTACACTATTGGTATGCATGCACGGTGCGCCCACATTGGCGGCTCTGAAGCTAAGCCTACTAGGCCTAAACCAGCTGCTAGGCTAGGACGCACCAGCCTGCCAAACGCATGGGCCTCAACGTCCCATCCACTTCCAAAATTAAAGACAAAAGCGGCTGCCGGACACAATCACGCTATGAGGGCTGTTGGAGTACTTTTAAACCAGTCAAAAACCAAACATGAAAGGTTTTGGTGGTTTACGCACCAAGTGTATTGCTATGAAGAATACACTTATTACCAATCCTGTAATGGTATGTTTACCATTTGCAAACGCGGTTAACCTCCGCGTGAATTGCAACACAACACATGCGCGTCTCAATCGGCTCTGAGCCTTTGGTACTAGGTGCTTATGGGTTTGACAAGATCTTAACCCTTATGCCGTCACAATGCTGTGTGTTAATTAAATACAAACTGATGTTTTCATTACATTGTACATGTTTATATCATTTAACGTCCGCACGTTTTTATTAACGCAATTAGCACGTACATGCAATATGGAAAAAGCTTATCATCCACGAAATTGCCTTTCGAGATTGATTGTAATTAAGCAATTATAACATACCATTTGTTGCATGCATGATCTTACAGAGTGCTTGATCAAATGTCATGATGATAATGTTACACGAATGCCACGTGCTTGCAAAGCAACGCGATGCCGCATGTTATAGTTGCAGCATCGTGCTGCGGACACATTATATGTACATGTAGAATGTACACAAAATGCATACACCAAGCAAATGCTGCGAATAAAATTCCATTCGCCCTTATATTGCAATTCACATAAATCAATGCATACGCTGTTTTGATTTTGCATTATGAACACCTTCACTAGCTAGCTTTATTTGCGCTATATAGTAGCTGTGGCTATGGTACAACCGTTTTACGATAGTGTGATTACTACAATCTATAAATGCTAACAGCAATGCATAGTGAACAAGCAAGTTAATATTTATGACTACTAGTAGTTGCAAATATGGGCCATATTTGCAACTACTAGTGTAATCAACTTGCAATCATACCAATGAATGTGACATGGGCGATGGCTATCCCTCCAGTAGCAATATCATTTGCATTGGAGAGGAAACCGCCACACACTTGCTCCAATAAAAGCAATTGTTATCACGGACCTTGCATACCTTATGCCACTCTCACCTTAATAATAGCCTCAATTCCGTGATAAAGAGTGTCAAGCATCCGAAATTGCATGTCAACGCATGTCATTCCATATGATAATCAGCTTAATAACATCATATTTACTGCAAAATAAGTTCAGTAAGGTAATTTATATTCACAGGCATTGCCTTGATTTGCATGACAATGTGCGTCAATTTAGATAGATATAACTATTGACAGCTTGTCCTCCAAAACGGTCTCCGAGACAGCTCGCAGCTTCCCCATCACGCTCCATCAAATGGTAGCTTTCTTGCTTGTTAAAACCAATTTAATGCATATTGTATCGAGGGTTTTCAAACCAACCTGCACTCTACTATGCTTTATAATGCTAAAGGATCCTTAACAGATTAAAAGAAAAGCACTGCAGTAGTTGCTTCTTTTGATGTAATTCATCAATAAGGTGGGGACCGCAGCCCATCCGTCGTAGTTTATCTCTAATACATCTTTATAATGACCATCAACTGCTGCGCACCAAGACGGCCTCAGAGGACAAGCTGACGTTGCGATCATGTGTCATTTAAAAATGCACACGATTTTTTTTATATGGAAGAGATCAACACCAAAGGATATCGCTTTATTGGCATGGCGATATTGCCAATGCCACACGCAAGCACTGAGCATTTAATCAAACCAACAACAAGGGGTGGCCTCGTTGATTGTTTTATGCTGACGGCGTTGATGCATTGCTGCGCGGTCATCATATGACCCTGTCTCAATTGATGTATTGGCTTGGAGCAATTGCATCGAGACCGTCTTTGTGATTTTGTTCATGAACATGTAAGCATACCATCGTATTGCTTTTTATCCGCTTGCATTAAGGCTTGGATCTTATTATGCAATACGAATCTCTTGTGTTGCAATTACTAAGCGTAGCAATGCATTATGCACACCAACCTTGGCCGTACTTTGATATACCATATGTGCAAATCATTGGCATGATGCAGATCAGCAATTTGTGGCGGCAATGCAGGCAGCTCACAAAAATCGCCGTGTGTAGGAGTTTGCAATGGCAATCTCGAGGCCTAATTACGAAATGAGGGAGTTGTGTAAGCAACACACGTGACAACATGCACGCGCATGCACTCAACCAAAGTGCGGATGCATTATGCACTGATGTATTGGTGATGATGCAACCTCGTCCCTACCCGCACTCAAAACACAAGCAAGACCATGCACCCAAATTCATCTGTGTGCCATGCGGCTCGTTGCTCCGCTTTATGTATCAATTCGAGATGGAATTATTTACAGCGCAGGGAAGTCGCACAAGTCCTACCGTCGACGATTTTGTAAATGGATGTATAATGCATCAATTTCACAATTAGTGCATGGCAGTGGTGACCATTGTGATCATGGTATGCCCCCCCGGGGGGCCCCCCCACTGGGCCCCCAGCGGGGGGGCCACTCGAGGCCCGTTGCATTTTGCCATGGGGTGGAATCAACCCAACATGGAGTTTGCGGCGCTGCTTAAGGAAACAGTATTACCGGTAAACACAACTATTCGGCAGTCAGCCGCCACTATTTTGAATGCCGGGCCCAACTTGGGTCAGGCAAAGCACAGCGCGCAACTCGCGGCGCAATTAATAAAAATGCCCCTGCCACGATGGGGGTGGACTTTACGCCGCGCGTCACCAGAGATTCACAACGCTTGTGAATGTGACGCGGTGCCAAATGCTCCTGTCATCGGGGCGGCGACCAAACGGTTACTGATCGTTGGCCGTTGCAGCGGTTTAAACTATTTAAAACTATTTAAATCGCTGGCGGTCATTGGCCATCTCTTCTCGGCCAATCGATGAGTTTAATAAACCCCCTTTGCATGGCAGATTCTTAATGGTTGCCGTTCCGCTTGACGTGCATCTAGCTACAAATGTCCTATTGTGTAAATAAGAATAGTATTAGGACTTTCTTGTTTCCGCCCCATGGCAAAACGCAACAGGCTCCCCCCCATTAAGATCAATGATAATGCTATAATCAGTTGCATAAACACATATAATAATTATACGCAATCGATTTAGTGATCGTGTTATAATCAATGATTATAACGCATAAACTTATTGGCGTATCATACGCAACATGATCACTTATTCCATTGCGTATGATATGTGAGGTTACTGTGATAATTACATAATACTAGTTAGTTACAAATAAAGTTGTAAATTTTAACTTTAACAAGAACGTTTACACCTTCAACATCACAGTCAATATGATAATGACCATGGTGATTGAAATCATGACCACCATTACCATCACGGTCATCTACATTAACACGAGCACAAACGCAGACTCCGTGCTCTTGAGCATTGATGTCGGACACCAGAACAAGACGTACACACCCACACATGCGACATGTGCGCGGGTGTGTACGCGCAGCTGTGGCACACACAATCGCGTATACAGTGCTACACATGCGGGANGGTCGCACTGATACTGCCGGACCTCATACTACTGATGGGTGAGGATGTGTGGGTGGGGGTGGGTATGTGGGAGGGGGTGGGTGGGTGGTGAGAGTGTTTGGTTTGTGTGTAGGTGCGACGTTTCTCGCGGTGTATTGGCCGATTGGGGCGAGTAAGGCGGTGGGAGGCGGGACGCCGATGCAAGGGGCGGGATGGGCAGCGTGCGGCATCACGTGGTGCGTTGCACACACACACACACACACACGCACACGCACACACACACACACACACACACGCGCGCGCGCGCGCGCATATCTACATGGACACAAGAACATCTGTCTCTCATACGTATGTCCCACGAAGACGTACATGCAGACGTTCTGACATGCATACGCACGCACACCAACACATGGGCGCATGCACGCAATCATGCATAGTTGCACATGTGTGTGCATGTGCATCAGCGCGTATCTACGCAACCCTACTTTCTCAGCCACCACACACCCTCCACAATACTCTCCAGTCTCACCCCCCCGCCCCGCTGTCACACAGGTTGTGGGGTGTTTGTTGGTTTATCATCGCGGACGCGGTCAAGGTCCCCGTGTGGGCGCTCTTCACGCGCTACACCGCCGAAGCGCGCCGACGCAAGGACAGCGGACTCCCGCGCGCAAAATGGATGCGGGTGAGCTGTTGTGTTGAGAAGACAAAGTCAATCATGCTGGGCATGTATGGACAATCGTACTGTATGTATATGTGTAGCGTGGCATCAGTGTATCATACTCGAGTATACTTGAGCAGATTGACAGAGGATGTTGTTGTATGCACACAATGCATACAACGTTGGTTGATATTGCTGTCTGTGATGTATATGTACCACGCACGCACCCATGCACGCACGCACACGCACACACATACACACACATGCACTCACGCAGGTGTTGGAGTGGCCCGGTGAGGGCGCCGAGTTCGTCACCGAGAAGCTCGAGTATGTCGTGGATCGCACGTTCGGCAAGACGGGTCGCGCTATCATCAAGATGTTTTCAGGAATGAAGCCGTCCACGCGCAAGATGTCACAAGTAAGTGGAATGTGCGTGCGTGCGTGCGTTCGTGCGCTTGTGTGCATGCACATGCGCGCATGCGCATGTGGTGCTGTGTGTGCATGTGTGCGTGTACGTGCGTGCGTGCCTGTGTGTGCGTTCAAGTGCGTGGGTCTGTTTATGACTGTTTGTGCGTGTGTGTACTAATGGAGCACTTGTTGTTTTGTTGCAGAGGTGGGGCCGGTCCGAGCCACACATCTCAAAGCTCCTGCGCCCGTCATCCGTGCTTGTCGCAGCCGAGTCCAGTCATGTAAGAGACAGCTGCTGCTGCTGTTGTTGTTGTCATCGACTCAAAACACCTTGCATGCAGGATCCTGTCCAGCGGGCGATGGTGACGGAGAGGCAGACCCTCGCGCGGCGTGCTTCGCAGGGGAACGTGCTCAAACCAGGCGAAATCTACTAGTTGGTTCCCTTCATTCAGCATTTGGTACATACGTACGGTCTTACGTTACAGCAGATTAAACATTAGAACACTCCTTTAGTCGTGTGCGCTATGGGGGCTGTCTGGCACGCACAGCTGCTAGCACGTTTGTGGTTCGTGAGCCCCTTAGTGCCCTTAGTCTAGTGAGTCTTTGGTTGGCTTGTTAATAGGTCAGATACAACGAGGGGCTTAGGGGGGGCATACAGTAGAGGTATGTTTCCGCCACCAGCTGCACATTTGGAATACAGCTTGTGACCATTAACAGTGTTGATGATGGTCAATTAAAAAGTGGGTGCGCGTGTCCACACACACGCACGCGCACACATGATGTGCATGTGCGTCACGCATTGCGTATTCGTGTATGTGGACATATCATAATGTATGCGCATGTGCGCATGCTACGCGCGCACGCTGCATGCATGCATAACACATGTACCGTGAGTACCCACACAAGCAAACATAATGCGTATTTGTGTGGGCACGCACAAGCACGCACAGTGCGCTTGTCATATATAAGCATCCACAAATGCGTGGCCATGGGTGTGCATATGCGCATTTGAGTGTGTATGTGCCGCACATGTGTACACGGCGTGTACATGCGTGTGTGCATTTACATGTGCATTGACATGTCCGTGCGTGTACCATATTAATTTCATGTTGCAAGCTTTCAACATAATAGTAACATATAGTGGGTCAGCTTGTAGCTCATTTGTAACATCACCTCCTCCCCGACAAGCTCATGACCCATCAACCTCCCTTCTTTGGTAATGTGTACCGTAATTACTCTGATGGAGCCCCCACTTCACATCATAAACACAAAGAGAGCTTGCTATAAACCATATATGAATTCAGTTGCGTGAACCTTATTTCTCATGGTTTTACCATGCTCACGGCCATACTTGCAGTAACGGGTTTAAAGACCTCGAGAATCCCGGTACACATGGTTCACAGTATTGGACTTGTTCCTGGTTCGCTGGTGGTGGTGTAAGACGCCGTACAGTCCCTTTTGGCCTCTGAATGCATTACCATGACGACAGAGAGTGATGAAGTTTCATGCACGAGTGTGAGGCACGACGACTTTGTCGCTGCCTGAAGAAGGCCTACGATGCCTATGACTCACAGCTTCCAAGCCGAGCAGCGGTAGCCTATTCAGTGCAACCTGTTGCAGGCACTGCATTGCACTGGAACACTGGTGAAGCTCCGTCGAATCTTCGCGCCGCCGTCGCATCTACTGCGACAAGACGGCGGCGGCACGTAGGTACAATTGGAGGGACACAGCACGAGGAGCAGAAGGAGTAGGCGGAGGAGGAGGTGGAGCTCGTGGTCGTGGTGGTGGCTGAAATGGGTCGCGGGCATGGCGAGGAGGACGACGAGTCCCTCGGTCTCAGCAGCGCCGCGGCGGCGGAGTACCACGCCCGCCACGGATACAACGAGGTCACCGCCGCCTCCACACCGGAGTGGAAGAAGATACTGTACCGATACCTGGACTGGGTCTCAATCGTCATTGTGAGTGGGAGGGAGAGTTGAAGGGACACTGCGCATTGGAAATGTGTGTGCTTGTTCAACAGTGTGTGGAGTTGCTGCGTGCATGGTGGATGCGGAACCACAGGTACGGTACCATTGCCTCTGAGGGCATGGCCGACTAGTGGCGGCAGTGAGTGTACGGGTGGGTGAGTGAGAGTGTGCGCATGTGTGGTGCCAGAGAGGCGAAGTGTATGCGCATGTATGTGTCACTTGTGGCTCTCTGCGCACACGCATCACACACCCAGACTCATGCAAGCTCCTGCATGCAGCTGCAACAGCGTGAAAAGGCGGTTGGATCGCGTTGGTTCATACATTGTTCACCCCCCAATCCCAACTGCACACACAAATGTCCTCATGCCCAAGAAGAGAAGCCAGCCAGCAGAAAGCACTATCTGTCTCGTTCATACGCACACCACATGCATACATATGTATCCATGCCCTTGTGTCGACCTCGCACACAGCCAGACAACAACACTGAACACTCAACACCACTCTCAACCCCAACCCCAACCCTGTCCACTCCCTCTCCTCCCGCAGTTGATCACCGCGATCCTCAGCATCGCCATCCCCGTTGAGGTCCGCGTCGACGAGTCCGAGCCAGGTGGAGAACCCCCCGAGAAGGTCCGCGGTTGGGTGTCATTCGGACTCCTGCTGCTCGAACTCAACCTCATCGTGTGGGTCGGGTACTACTCGGACAGGAACGTAGGGAACGCCGTCAAAGAACTGGAGGTGAGTGCGTGTGGGCGGGTGCGTGCATGCATGTTTATGTATGCGTGTGCGTGAGCACATACGCATGCACGCACGCACACGCACACACGTTTGTGCGTGTGTCTATACATGCCGCGTGTATATGTGTGTATTGACTCCGCTTCTCCCCCTCAGGAACTCTCCGCCCCCCTCGCCACCACGAAGCGCGACTCCAAATGGCTCCTCCTCCCCGTGCGCGACCTCTGCGTGGGCGACGTCCTCCTCCTCAAGGGCGGCGACGTCATCCCCGCGGACGCCGTGCTGATCGGCCGGGGGGAACCGCTCAAGGTGGACGAGTCGTCGCTCACAGGAGAGAGCTTACCCGTGACGAAGAGGGTGGGGGATAATCTGCTAAGCGGGGCGGTGGTGATGCAGGTGAGTGGGAGGGTGGTTGTTGGGGGTGGGGGTGGGGGTGGGGATGTGGGTGTGTGATGTGTGATGTGGGGTGGGGTGTAGGGGGAGCTTGAAGCGCGTGTTACGGCTATTGGGGTGGAGTCGTTCTTTGGGAAGACTATCACTCTGATACAAGCTGGAGAAGATGTTGGACACCTACAGCAGGTGGGTGCGTGTGTGTGTGTGTATGTGGCCATGTACGCGCATGCACATGCATGTGCACGCGCGCATGCCTCTGCGTGTGCGCTTGTATGCACATGTGCATGATTGTAGTTGTGTGTGCGCGCATGTGCGCGGATACGGGCGTGCGAGTGTCTTACAATAACGACGCATACTGTCTCTTGAGTGACTGTTACCCACACGACACAGGTGTTGGATGCCGTGTCCAAGGCGCTGGGCGTCATTGGCGCCACGTTCATCCTCATCATCGTCATTGTCCTCCTCACCCGCGACGAGGTACACACCTTCACTCCCCTCACACCCACACCCACCCTCACCCCACCCACCCCACCCACCCACCCACCCCCACAACACCACCACCACCACCGCACAGGAGCCCGGCAACGCCATCGTGACTGGTTTCATCATCTTCGTCTCGGTGGTCCCCATCGGCATGCCCGTCGTGACCACAACCGTCTTAGCTGTCGGCGCACGCGAGCTCGCCAACGAGAAGGCAATAGTATCAAGACTCTCTGCTATGGAAGAACTATCAGGCATGGAGATACTGTGCTCAGACAAGACTGGGACATTAACCAAGAATGAGTTGGAGCTTGATGTGAATGAAGTGTTAGCATGGGGAGAGTATACCAACACAGATGTGTTGAAGTATGCTGCACTGAGTGCGAGATGGGAGAACAACGATGCCATAGACAAGGCTATCGTCAGCTCTGTTGACAACGATCAGAGTGTCTTGGATGGATTTGTTACAACACGCTTCATCCCTTTCAACCCCGTTGACAAGAAGACAGCCGCATACGTCATCACGCCATCAGGATTGAACAAAGTCTACTCCAAGGGTGCTCCTCATGTCATTGGTGAGATGGTGAATGATCCCAAACAGAAGGAGGCTGTGGAGAAGTACATGGATGAGAGGGCTTCGAGAGGGTTGAGGTCACTTGGTGTGATGGAGAGTGGGGATGAGGGAAAGAGCTGGAGTCTGGTTGGGTGCATAAGTCTGTTGGACCCGCCAAGAGATGACTCGGCGGCGACGATACGACTGGCGCAAGAGCTCGGGATTGAGGTGGCGTGCGCGCGTGCGTGTGCGTGTCAGCGTGTGTATACAAGTTTGCATGCAGGCGTACGCGTGCGTGCATGTGCGGGTGTTTATTGACAAGCACGCGTGTGCGCGCGCTTGCGTGTGTACGTGTGCATGCGTGAGCACACATACACATGTACGTGCGTGTGAACACGTACGTCCATGGAATTACAGGTCAAGATGGTTACTGGCGACCAGCGTGCTATCGCCATCGAGACCTGCCGTCGCTTAGGCATGGGCACCTCCATCCTCCCCTCTTCCCACCTCACCGATAACGCTACGGACGACAACACCCTCGCCCAGGCCGTGGACGACGCCGACGGCTTCGCTGGCGTGTACCCCGAGCACAAGCACCGCATCGTCGAGGTGTTACAATCACGTGGCCGCCTCATCGGCATGACGGGCGATGGCGTCAACGATGCACCCGCGTTGAAGAGAGCCAATGTGGGCATCGCTGTGGCGGGTGCGACCGAAGCAGCCAAAGGAGCTGCGGATATCATACTAACCCAACCAGGGATATCTACCATCATCACAGCCATCATACGCTCGCGCAAGATATTCGCTAGACTACAGACGTACATCATCTATCGCATGGCTTCATCACTACTCATACTCTTCTTCTTCTTCTTCGCCATCATCGTGTTGGACTTCCAGTTCCCAACCTGGACTCTAGTCTTAATCTCCATCCAGAATGATCTCGCCGTCATGACAACGAGCTTTGATAAGGTGCATTCTTCGCCCTTTCCCGAGTTGTGGAACATGACGAAGTGCCTCATTGTGGCGGGAGCCGTGGCCGCGTGTGGACTTGTGGGGTCACTTCTGTTGGTGGTAGTGGCGGATCCGGCGAGGTCGATTGATTGGTGGAGTGGGTGGAAAGTGGAGCTGGGCGCAGGGGAAACGCCGCTCAGACGAGGTGAGGTGTTAGTAGGTGTGTTCTTGTGTATGTGTTGAGTCAGTCACGCGCATCTACACACAGACAGATACACATGCGTGCACGCGAGAACACACGCGCTTACCCACACACCTACACTCATATACACTCAAACCCACATCGACACCCACACATGCGCGTGCGCATGCATACGTGAATACACATACATACGCACACGCATGTACACACGCACACATGCATGCGTGCACTCGTATCCGTGCGTGTACACACACGCATAGGGCAATACCACATTTCCAAGTTAACGCCCCACCCCCCCACCACCCACCCACCCACACACACTCATCCCTCCCCCCTCCCCTCCCAGAGGCCCAGCTCGTTGCTGTGACGTACCTCCAGCTCTCGATCGCCATCCAGCTCGCCATCTTCGCCACGCGCACCCCCTCATTCTTCTGGCGATTCACTGCTCAGAGCGGCAAGGGAGGTGCACCGCGCCCGTCGGTCGCACTGATACTGCCGGACCTCATACTACTGATGGGTGAGGATGTGTGGGTGGGGGTGGGTATGTGGGAGGGGGTGGGTGGGTGGTGAGAGTGTTTGGTTTGTGTGTAGGTGCGACGTTTCTCGCGGTGTATTGGCCGATTGGGGCGAGTAAGGCGGTGGGAGGCGGGACGCCGATGCAAGGGGCGGGATGGGCAGCGTGCGGCATCACGTGGTGCGTTGCACACACACACACACACACACGCACACGCACACACACACACACACACACACGCGCGCGCGCGCGCGCATATCTACATGGACACAAGAACATCTGTCTCTCATACGTATGTCCCACGAAGACGTACATGCAGACGTTCTGACATGCATACGCACGCACACCAACACATGGGCGCATGCACGCAATCATGCATAGTTGCACATGTGTGTGCATGTGCATCAGCGCGTATCTACGCAACCCTACTTTCTCAGCCACCACACACCCTCCACAATACTCTCCAGTCTCACCCCCCCGCCCCGCTGTCACACAGGTTGTGGGGTGTTTGTTGGTTTATCATCGCGGACGCGGTCAAGGTCCCCGTGTGGGCGCTCTTCACGCGCTACACCGCCGAAGCGCGCCGACGCAAGGACAGCGGACTCCCGCGCGCAAAATGGATGCGGGTGAGCTGTTGTGTTGAGAAGACAAAGTCAATCATGCTGGGCATGTATGGACAATCGTACTGTATGTATATGTGTAGCGTGGCATCAGTGTATCATACTCGAGTATACTTGAGCAGATTGACAGAGGATGTTGTTGTATGCACACAATGCATACAACGTTGGTTGATATTGCTGTCTGTGATGTATATGTACCACGCACGCACCCATGCACGCACGCACACGCACACACATACACACACATGCACTCACGCAGGTGTTGGAGTGGCCCGGTGAGGGCGCCGAGTTCGTCACCGAGAAGCTCGAGTATGTCGTGGATCGCACGTTCGGCAAGACGGGTCGCGCTATCATCAAGATGTTTTCAGGAATGAAGCCGTCCACGCGCAAGATGTCACAAGTAAGTGGAATGTGCGTGCGTGCGTGCGTTCGTGCGCTTGTGTGCATGCACATGCGCGCATGCGCATGTGGTGCTGTGTGTGCATGTGTGCGTGTACGTGCGTGCGTGCCTGTGTGTGCGTTCAAGTGCGTGGGTCTGTTTATGACTGTTTGTGCGTGTGTGTACTAATGGAGCACTTGTTGTTTTGTTGCAGAGGTGGGGCCGGTCCGAGCCACACATCTCAAAGCTCCTGCGCCCGTCATCCGTGCTTGTCGCAGCCGAGTCCAGTCATGTAAGAGACAGCTGCTGCTGCTGTTGTTGTTGTCATCGACTCAAAACACCTTGCATGCAGGATCCTGTCCAGCGGGCGATGGTGACGGAGAGGCAGACCCTCGCGCGGCGTGCTTCGCAGGGGAACGTGCTCAAACCAGGCGAAATCTACTAGTTGGTTCCCTTCATTCAGCATTTGGTACATACGTACGGTCTTACGTTACAGCAGATTAAACATTAGAACACTCCTTTAGTCGTGTGCGCTATGGGGGCTGTCTGGCACGCACAGCTGCTAGCACGTTTGTGGTTCGTGAGCCCCTTAGTGCCCTTAGTCTAGTGAGTCTTTGGTTGGCTTGTTAATAGGTCAGATACAACGAGGGGCTTAGTGACGTGGTTGTAAGTAATTTGTATGTCATGCGGTACAAAGGACCGTGTGAACGCATGTGTGTAAACGTGCATCTGCTTGTGATTGGATTTGGACCTCTCTATCTTACCCTGTGCATGCGTGCACGTGCGCGCGTGTGCCCACGCGCAAGTGCGTGGATACGCGTGCATGTGCGTGGGGGTGTGCGAATTGTCACTGGTGGTAGTGTTGGTGCTGGTGATGACGCTGATGTCGATGGTGTCAGTGGTGTGAGATGTCAAGATGTTTGCTAGATGAGTCTTTGCTCAATACAGCCTTTTTCGCCTCTTTTCATGATGACAGGTAACTCATGCTCCATCGAGCGCTGAGCCACACCTTCAGTCAAGGTGGAGCACTCATACCACTGTTCTCGTGCATGCAGCGCCGTATGATGCAGTACACGAGGGTATTCACCAACAGCGCGTGCGTGTGCGCTCGCATGTGCAAATGTGCGCTTGCATAAATGCATGGGAGTGCCCGTGTGGCTCTGGTGTTCTCGTCCAACAACACATGTGCGCTAATATGAAGCACGCGTGTGTCTGCGTACAGCAAGAGTGTGGAGATGTAGCATATGTTTATCCGCCTGCGCGGACGTGCGAAAGAGCCGCATCATTCCAAACCACCCACATGTAAGACTGGTGTTACCACCTCTTCATCCTTTCTTGCATTCCCAACATGAGTTACGTGTCGCCTGTGCTAAGCGCACCGGGAGGTGTAGGGTTGCGCGCATTGCGTGGTTGGCCTGTGCAGCAATAGCCATTTAATCATACTTTGTACTAGTTGTGGTTGCATCATCAGTGCTATACATGCTCAGCATTGCGCGTCACCTCGAGCACGGACCCACAAGGACAATGGTCGTGTCATGGTATCAACATGTGACACGACAGCTGCAAGCATCACTCGGGTGGTGGTGGGTGCACTTGAATGAACAACAACAACATCCACAGTGGCATGCACGCAGGCAGTCTCCTCTCTCACCTGTGGGATAAACCACATATGGATAGTATGCCTCGCTGGCCGGCTGCAACAACGCGGATGATATGTCGCCTTGAGCCTCTCGCGCTCTCTCGCGGTGCCGCCCCCCATGTGTCTGCACAAGTCTGTTTCACAACACCACACACGAAGGAGCTAACCGACGGATGTAATCACCAGTATGACACACCTCGACGTGTGCACCTTGCCCCAATCATGAAAGTGTTGAGTCAAACTCACCTGACTTGGTGCGGGCCAAGCATGTGTATGTGTGCGCCGCGCTATGCGAGTCAACCGCTGAGACAGTGTGGATGTGTGTGTGTGTCACACTTCCGGAAGTCTTGTCATGAGCCTGGCGATGGCGTCCGGCACCGTGCGCGGGGTCCCCGCACCCGACAGATCCAACAACGCTGGTGGGGACTCCAGCACTGGCTGAGACACAACCACTGGCTTGGGTAGCACATGACCATTCTCCAAGTGATGATTGTTGTGCTTGTTGTTGTGGTGGTGGTGGTGGTGGTGGTGGTGGTGGTGGGAGAAGAGTTGAAGTTCTTTTGCTGCGCGCGCGACGGCTTCATCGGTGAAGTCGATGGAGCATCCCGCGGACGAAGCGGACGCTGATAAGGCTCCTGACAGCCACTCTGCCAGCGCCACTCCCCTCTTCTTGTTGTTCTTGGCGGTGGCGTTCTTCAGAGCCAGCCGCTGCGCGCTGGTGTTGTGGGCATTGTTGCGCATGCTCGCGCCCATCGATACGCTCTCGATACCGTACACGTCAACAACGGGACCTGATCAAGGGGTGTCATGTAAGGGCACGAGCACATGCACACACATTTACACACACGCACACGCACACGCACACGCACATGCACACGCATACACACGCGCACATGCACGCACGCAGTACCTTGTGTGGGTTTGTGGTGCGTGTTGTTGTTACTGATGGAGTATTGGTGCACGTACGACTCCGACTCGCTGAACACCGACTGCGATATCGACAGCGTCATGTCCGTGGTACGCGTCTCATACAACGCATCTCCCACTCCATTCTCCTCAACATCCGACCCCGACCCCGACCCCGACCCCGACTGACTATGCACATGAGTAGTAGCGATTGTTGGTACTGTTGTTGTAGTAGTAGTCGTTGTTGTAGCAGATGCATCCTTCTCTGCTTTTATCCTCAGATACACCGCCCTGAAGTGGTCTTCCAGCGGGTGCGCCCATGTGGTGACTCCCGTGAGCGTGTTGTGGAAATAGACTCGCCCGTGGTCGTCGTCGAACTCCTCCCACGCGGCCGGCAGAGGGGCGCGCAACGCCTGCTCCGCGATCCAGAGGAGGTCCGGGTCGCGCACGGGGTCCAGGCCGAGCTGGACGCTGTACTTCATGATGTCCTGTGCATGTGTGGGTGTGGGTGTGGGTGGGTGTGCCTGTGCGTATGCGCGTGTGCGTGCGCTGGTGTGAGCATGTGCGTGCCCACGTACGTACGTGAGTGCCACAATCATGATGTGTGATGCTGTGTTGTTATGCGTGCATGCATGTTATTATGGCTGGTGCATTCGTGCATTCGGAGTGCATCAAGTGCGTTTGTCGACAGAGGATTTTGTACTCATATACGTTGCAGAAGCAAGACAGTTGTGCACCTTAACGTCGAGCTGGATGGGAGCCTCTTCCTCTTCCTCCTTCTCCTCCACTTCCTCCTCATCTGCTTTGTTGGTCGGTGCGGGTTCCCCCTCTTCATGAATTGGCTGCAGCAGCTCTGCTGATGATTGTTGTCCTCCACCTGCTTGCGGTAATGCTCTTTCTTCCTCTTCTTGCTGGTGACGGCTGGCTTCAACTTGTGCTGCTGCCGTTCCCTGCTGCAAACCTGCACACCCACACACACATTCACACAGAGTGCAAGTCAGCTGCTTGACAACAGCAGTGTACAGCATTCCCAACACAATAACAACCTCACCTGCAGCATCATCTTTTGGGCTGGTTTCTGCCTGTCCATCAGCAGCCAACGCCGCACCCTTGCGCACATGATGGTGCTCAACAACAGGCTTGACATCAACTCTACCAACATTCTCCTCTTCCTTTGCATGCTCCGAGCCCTCCCACCCAAGCCTGCACAGACAATTGTTAGATACGCAACAGACACGATGACTTATGTTGTTTGAGCAATCTACACCTGGCGAGGGGGACTCTGGTTGGGTGTTTGACGTATCCGTTGGCAGCCTCGCGCGACACGTCGGCTTGCTTGTTGCCAGGAAGGCCAATCTCTTCGCTCTCACGCCCGACAACGGAACTGGCTCGTTCAGACTCTTGCCCAATCTCGTGTACACGCTTCGACCTGAGACAAGTGGTATGGGTATGTGCTCAGGCATGTGCGCGCTCGCGTGCACATGCTTGAACATGTACGTGCACATAACATAACCCTATACGCCTGTGAGTGTACATCTCTCCCACATCACTACAGGAAACCCACACTCACACGCGTCCAAGTGCGCACGCTGCGATTGCGGCTCCCGCCACCATCGCCGCCCCCACAACACCGATCATGAGTCCATCCCGCGGCGACCTCACCCTCTTATCATCTCTCGCCATCACCGCCACGAGTGCAAGCACGGCCCCGATCACGATCAACCCCGTGCCCACGAACACGAGCATGCAGATGGTGGATGCGCACGACGGGACGCGCGCGCTGGCCCAGAGAGAGAGTCTGGTCTTGAGGGAATGATGATGAAGTTGGCGTGTGAGCGCGTATCTGAGGTGGAGGATGAGGAGGGAGAGGAGGTGAGCGCCAGAGGTGCAGGCGGAGTGGAGGGAGAGGAGCTTGGAGTGTAAGGGAGGGACAGCGGACTCGATGGCGGACATCACGCTCGCTGATTGCTGCATCGCCTCGGCCTGTGTGTGACAACAATCAGGATACAAAGACACGCAGACACACGTACACACGCGCACGCGCGCATACTCGTGCACACACGCACGATCGGCGTGTACATTACCAGAGCAACGCAGGATGCCACATTGGCCTCGTCCAGGTGCAGTGGCTTTGCGCCCGCCACCGCTGCAGCCACTACATTGTCCAACACCTGCCCACATTCACTCACTCAATACCACCAACTCCCCAACAGTATTATCAACACCAACTCCACACGCATCACATCTCACCTCAATACGCTGCAAGGCCACGCGCCTCCTCTCCTCGACATCATCACCACCGCCACCGTCGTCATGGCCGTTGTCGTCTATGTCAACGATGGTGTCGAGTTGGTTCTGCAGTCGCGGCGGCAGGCCGAGCGCGTGGAGAGACTCGAGGAGACGATCCTGAAGGACCCAAACGGAGGAGAGCGAAGTGGCGTCCTCGGAGGAGCGGGCGTGCGCCAACCACGCCGACAATTCCGCCACCTGATGAGAGGGGAGGAGACGTGTTGCATGGGAAGCGTGTATGCGTGTGCACGTGTACATGTCTGTGTGTGCGTGCGTGTGCGCGTGTAAGACTGCGCGTGCACACGCATGTCTGCGCGTGCTTGCTTGCGCATATGTGTCCGTGCACGTGCATGTGTGGGTGGCTGGGTCGTCATGTCCGTGAGTCGGTGCATGTGTGCATCACAATGCGCACGCCTGTGTACGTGGGCGCATGAGTGCATGTGTGATATTCAGTACAAGCAGGCCTCTCCTTACCTGCGGTCGAAACTTTGCCGCAGCTTGCATCCGCGCCGCTTCCCCCATCACGCCCCTCACAGTCTCCTCTTCCTTGCTAAACCCCGCCCCCTTCCAACACAATCCCCACCCGCCACGTCGACTACTCCCACCCACCAGCACCCCCATCTCCTCCCTGAGATGATCCACATTGGCGGCGAGTTCGGGTAGCGCGTCGTCGACGAGGTTGCAAGCGAGGGCGAGGCGAGCGAGGAGCTCACCCCGGACGTCGTCATTGCTGTGGTTGGAGGTGGATTCGAGGTCGAGTGAGTGGGCGGCGCGGGAGATGGCGAGGAGGGAGGGGAGGGAGGAGGGGAGGAGGGAGGAGGAGGGGAAGGAGGACCAGCAGGCATGGAGAGAGCGGGCGGCGGACAGACACCTGCGCGAGTGAATGTGGGTGGGTGCGCGAGAGAGTCGGCGCCTTAATGCGCTCGTGCGTGCGTGCGTGCATGGGGAGGGGGNGGGGGGGGGGAATGCGAAAAGGATGCTTGTACTTTTGTGCTAAATATCCAAATGTGAGAGATTGCTACCAACATTTAAGCAATAAACAATGGAGGAGAGTGTTTCACCTCGATGACAACACATACGCACACGTGCTTGGGTACAACATGTGTCTTCACTTGCATGTAGAACATGCACATTATGGGCACAGAGTTAGAAATCCTACTTTCACGCTGTCCTTCAACAAGTCGTGTGTTTTGTAATAGTAACGCAACGAACGATACAACAAGTGTATTGCTTCTGTGCAGAATGGTGACACTGTTGTTTCCCGTGCCACATTGCGCACTGCACAGTAAGCAGCACGACACCCACCTGCGCAATGCCTCGCTACCATCAGGCTCCTCGTCTTCAAGCTCCTCCCCCTCCACTTGCTCTTCCTCCTCCTCTTCGCCTCTGTCTTCCTCATCATTGTCCTCGTCAGCAACACCGCCGCGGCGGCCGCTGAGCTTCGCCAGTGCTGCCTCTCCCTGTCAACACTCCCCAGCGGTGATGTGCATCAGCACGCCCGTCGCTTCTGTCCTCAGCACATCAACGTCCACTGCTTCCTTCCACAACCCCGTTGCTGCGCTCCGCGAAGGCGACACCAACGCCGCCGCGCGAAGCGCAGGAGCCCATATTTGGGGGTACGCTCCTTTGCAATCCATTGTGTCGGCTCTTGACCTCGCTGATGGCATACGGGGGCTCGGGTATATACGCATAGGCCACTGTATTCAAAACTCAACAGCCTCATCACGAGGTTGTCGCTTTATGTCCCTGTGGCGTTCTGATAATGATAGGATCTCTGTGATGGGATCCACCCTGACCCGCCACGTGTCCGACTGTCAACAATCCCAACAATGACGCGCGCACGCAGTCCCAGCCTACTCAGGCGGCGGCGGCGGACGACGACGACGACGTCCGTAGCCACCGGCGGAGTACTATCAAGGTTGCTTACATTTTAAGCTGGCAGCGCTGCCTGTGCTGGTAGAGTGGCCACACAGAGTGTACTGGGCACATCCTGTACACGCTGCGTTCTGTAACTTGCCTGCGTTAGGCCAGCAGCGAGCATGGCGAGCGGCGGCGGCGCTGCTGCTGCCATTGCTAGGCAGCCGACGGCGACGGCGACATCGACACCGCCAGCGCCTGAGACGACGAGGGTTCTCCCCGCCACCACCACGACGTTCATCGTCAACGGCGGCACCAAGAGCAGCGGCGGCAGGATGAAGCCTGGCAGCGGCAGAGGCGGCGGGCGAGCGCTGCTTCGTCTGGTGACTCTACTTGTAGCGGGTGCGGCGGCGATAGTCCAGTACGCGTCGAGGATGCCTCCGCCCGTGACAGAGGCGGCCATCCGTGACGCCGGCGCCGTCCCCGTGCGTCTACCCGACGGCCGACTCCTGGAGGTGTATGAGGCGGGAGTCAAGGACGGCGTGCCACTACTCTACTTTCATGGCATGAGCGGGACAGGTGAGAGAGAAGCAATTGGTGCATCTGTGGGCGTATTGAAGGAAATGTCGTGTGAACATGTGTGTTGTTGTAGGGCGGCGGTTCACCTCGCCCGATTATCAGGAGCTGTTTGAGAAGCTGAAGATTCGAGCAATTCTGCCATCGCTGCCAGGTACATTCACATGCATGCACATGGATGAAGCAATGCTGCATGAACCTCAACATGCCTGCATGTGTGTGTCTGTGTGTCCAGGTCACGGCCTCAGCGATGTCGTGCTGGATAGGAAGCTGAAAGACTGGCCCAGCGACATGGCAGATGTGCTGACGACACTTGGCCTCGAAGACGCAAAGTGCGTCGATTTGCATACAGTCGCACACATGCACATGCATACTTACGCATGCACCCTCACTAACATCGTCACCTGCATGCACACGGGTACGCAGCATGCGCTTGCACACTTGCACCCACATACGCGAAGGGCATGCTCGCATGCATGCACTCACACATCATAACGAATGGCAGGTTCTACACTGCCGGCGTGTCGTTTGGTGCGCAGCATGCGGCAGCGGTCGCGTCGTTCATGCCGGAACGAACAATTGCTGCAGGGTAACACTAGTATAATTTTGCATAGCCTTGTGGTGTTGCTGTTGCTGAGCTTGATGCTGTGGTTGTTGTTATCAGTCAAGTAGTTGAGAGAGTGTGTCCTGAATTGATATTGCAGAATGTGGTCCCCGCAACCCCCTGGCGAGGAAAAGATCGACGGGTTGAGTGAGGGCCCTGTGTTTGCGCTATTGAAAAAGTAAGTTGGCCGGGATTGCAGATGTGTGTGCATTTGACTGTGTGTGGACATGTCTGTGCTCGTGTGTGTGGGTGGGCATGTTTGTGCACGAATGCATGCTGCACATGCAGGCGGGTGTGCTTGTGCGCGTTAGCGCATTGGCATGCATGGTGTTTTACACGTGTGTATAAGCACAACAGATGTTCATATATGTAGTTGTGTGCAGGATCTCTGCCAGTTTCATCCCGCGCACGATCCTGTCTTGGATCTACGTGGACGTGTGGGGTCCCGAGGCGCTGGGCTTCTTCCTCCCTCGTCAATTCGGCGACTTCTTTGACCCGAAGAAGCAGCCCCACATCCCTCACTGGGACCTCATCTACAAGGACCTGCTGCGCTCGTACAACTACACGGGCCCGCGCGGGTGGGCGGAGGTGCCCGCCATGGTCAACGCGGGATATGGATTTGATTGGAGGAGCATGTTGGGTGGGGAACATAACAACATATCCCGGCCACCCGTGCAGGTGGCGTGCGCGACTGGAGATGAGATGTCTCCCGTGCGCGTGTGTGAGCACTTTGTGGCGGGTCTGCCACGCAACGGGAGGCTGCGGCTCGTGAAGGGCACGCACGTGTGGACCATGCAAGAGATTGAAGCTGCATTTTGGGAATTGCTCCAACTTGGCGTGGAAGCCAACCGCGTGGATGGACCCACACATTCGTAGCGGCGGGACTGTCATTGCTGCCCGGGCACATATGTGTATGTGTTTGTGTATCGTGTCATTTGTTGTTCCATTGGTTGTTTCTTTCCTGCCCATCCGCAATGCAGGCAGATCGTTGCTGATTTGAGTTGAGTAGTTGTTGCAAGCTAGAGTTGTGTTGAAGGCAAGGCTGGTATTCGACCGGTGGGCGTTGGAAGTGAGTGTGGTGTGCACAGTCTTGCAGGAATTGACCGATCGTTGCTGCGCCGAGCATCCAATCTCAGAGCAATCACTGTTGATGCATGACATGCCACAATAGTACTGCCCAGGCACTTTGAGCCCCTATACATTTGTTGTACTTCTGTTGTACATGCGTTGTATGCGTGTATGTCAGAGTCATATCAATTTTGCTGTTGTATAAGCTGCTTCATGGGTGATGGCAGGTAATTTGTTCACCTCACAAGGCACCACGCAATGCCATGTGGATGGTTCGTAGGCACTTGCCACGCGTCAGCCTGGTTAACAATGGTGTCGTAGATATAGTTTGAAAGTCGTCATCAATCCCATCAAACACACACATCATCAATGCTTAGTCACGCAACAGGGCATATTACAAAGCCCGCAGTTCAAACAGACACAACATAGCACGCAGCAGAGGTGTTGGGGAGGAGGGTTAAGGAGTGTTGGTTTGCTATTGCTACCGCAAATACTATGGAGACCTGCCGTTGTTCACAACTGCGGTGTAGCTGACTGCGATTGCCATGCATGCATGCAGGTTTAACATGGGGGCAATAGTGGTAGGGTTAGCGGTAGTTAGTCGGTAGCACACAAGCGCATGTTTTAGCCCGATAGTCGAGTTGATGAGTATAAGATATGTAATGCGGTTTCATGCTAACTGTGACCGTGCATAAGTACATGTGAACATGCATATATGCACGGTCACAGTCAGCATGGAAGCAAATATGAGATGTTCGCCCTGCTGATGGAGGCGGGGTGCGTGGTCAGACGCGAGCAATCTGATTTCATGCCCATCCGTGCAGGAGAGGTGCAATGCACACGATTGGACCTGGTGGCATCCGAGCCGGGCCGCAATTGAAAGCTGTTGTTGCATGTCATGGTCACAGCGTGTGGGGATTGCACCGGTGCAACCGTGCGGGTGGCGGAGGCGGCGAAGCGTCGCAAGTATGGTGATCACCAGCCAGGGGACGCCTTCCTCCCGCTTGCGATGGAGACGCATGGGACGCTAGCAGAGGACTTTTAGCATGTGCTCCGTTTGTGCGCGTGATATTGCCACAGTGCGCGGGGCGGAGCCACGGCGCGTGGAGGGCTTAATCCGCATCTGCCGTCAGCGTGTGGCATGCGCCTTGATGCGGGACGCAAGCTGTAACAGTCAAGGCCAAGTTTCATGATTTTTGGACCTTTTTTGGCCCATTATCGACCGGGGCCTCAGGATCAGTCCGGAAGATGCCAGAAAACGGAGGGCCAGTCGAGGGCTCGACCAGATTTCTGGAAGGGCCTGGCGCCAAGTAGTATAACTTGACCATATGAGCACCTAATCAGGAGATCTTTGGTGCGTAAGAGTTGTCTAGAATATACTACAAGGTTCTTCAATAACACCTTAGCATCTAGTTTTGTGTAGCACGGGAATCGTTTAGACAGTAGCATGTGCAGACTGGTAAGTATAAAAGCGACATTCTACAATGTGCAATACAACCTTTAGCTCCCTAGTTTCTAGTGTGCAAGCTTGGTGGTGGTTAGCAGGGGTTGTCAGCATGTGTCCACTGGTGTGTGCTTGCTTGTGTGACGATCCAAGGCGCTACACAAGTCGGTGTGTAGCTTCGATCGCATGCGTACGCGAGTGGCGGGGCGCACGTGTGTGCTTGGCAGAGGGGGCCAGGTTTCTGTGTGTCTTGTCTTCGTGAGAGGGTTGTTGATTGGACCAATTCACAGGTGACAAGGCACGAGCATCGTCACAACTGGTATCAGGGCACGGTTTACGAAGGTGAGAGATGTCGTGCCTTCCCTCATCGTGGCTCGAACTCGTCGTAAGCCACCTTGCCATGCATGTCCGCATGCTATTGTACACCATGAGACCATGTCATGCTGTCTCATGCACTGTCTCTCATCACATGGCAGACACACACATGAAAGATGTGTGTCACCACCCCCTGCAGCTGAGCGCCAACGCCCTCGTGCGCCTTCAGCTGACTCACACGCTCATCGCGTAGTCCTCGTACACGCCGGACAGTACCATGCTCCATCAGGGATCTCCTCAAGTGGTGGACGAAGGCACTCCATGTGCCAACCGGCAACACACCTGTCGCCTAGTAGCATGGTGTTCCAGCCTCTGCTCGGCCACTACGGTCACAACGGTGGCCCACATCTGGTATTGCCACACCGGGTCCTTACTGTCATCCACGTTTGGCAGATGGCAAGGAGCGCAGCTCTTCATGTGCTCCATGGTGGTCCCGGCATCAGCTCCCTCCAACAACAACACACCGTTGTTTAGGAGCTTCTTCACACGAAGGATGGTGCGACTTGCACTTGTATCCAGCGTGTCTTTGGTCTTTCTCTGCAAGTAGATAAAGTCACCTGGCTGAAACTTCTGCAGTCTTGGCTTATGGAAGCCACTCCTCACTCTGGCATAGCGCAGTGTGTCGCGGTGTTGCGCCACTTTCAAGTTGCCAAGTGCGATTGGCATCACACGCCGGAATAGCTCCGCACGCTTTGCCATCTCCTTCTCCCACACATTGGGATCCTCCAAGTCAAGCTCCTGCTCAACATGTCTCCGGATTGATGTTGGCAATATGGGCTCCCTCCCATACAACAAAAAGTAGGGGCTGTATGAGCTCAACGCAGCCTGCCGCGTTATACAATAGCCCATTGCCAGCCATGGCAACGCCAAGTCCTAGTTTCTCGTGTTGTGGTTGAGACAGTACTTGCAAAGCCCCTTCTTCACCACCTGTACCATTCTCTCAGCAAGCCCATCGGCCTGAGGATGGTCACGGGAAGTCCTTCAATGGTCAATGAAGGCTTGCGCCAACAAGTCATTGAACTGGCCACGAAACTCGGTGCCTTGGTCAGTGAGCACCTCAGCACAAGCACTAAATTTGCTAAGGATCTAATCAAGGAAAGCCTTTGCCACAAGCTTACTCTCCTTCGATGGCAGCGCCAGGACCTCAACCCACTTTGAAAAATGCTCTATCAACACGAGCACGTAATGGTTGCCTCTCTTGCTAACCGGTAGGTCTCCGGCAAGATCTAGGCTCCACCGATAGAATAGTCCTTGGATAGGCAGAGGGTGCAGCTGTGGGTGCTTGGCATTGAAGCTTGCCTTCACTCTGTCGCACTCCACACAGCTCGCAACAACCCCCGCCACGATAGACTGCATGCCAGCCCACCAATATGCTGATTGCACAAGCTCAAGTGTCCTCTTGACACCAAAGTGGCCCATCCTCTCATATGGTTGAGTCACAATCCTCACACCACCATCCGGCATCAAGCGCACAAGGTGGTCTCCCTCCCACCGATAGCGTTGCGCGTTTTACCACAAGCGGTCTCGCGTCGCCGTGCTGCAACCAGCTTGGAACAGCCAGGTCTTGAGGTGAGCAAGCACTTGCTCATCCCTCCAAATGTCCTTTGAAGCCTCGGCTTCCTCCCCTTCAATGTCATCGACCAATGGGGCTGGTGCAGCTTCCAAAGGTGGCATCGCACCATCGTTGTTGCTCTTTTTAGCGTTTGCACGCGTGGATGCGCATGCCTCCGCCGAACCCGCCAACACCATCAAAGAGGCGACACGGTAGGCCAAAAACCCAGCCACGGGCATGTCATAGTCATGCCTCGCTACACTCTCGTCCAACGATGAAGGATTTGGGTTCCTACTCACCCCATCCGCGTCCATGTTGTCAACACCAGCTCGGTGTTCGATCTCAAACTCATACTTCTGCAATATGTTTCCCCTGCCAGCCGACTACATATTGGCAACGGCCGTTCACTTGAGAATACGAATTTAGACTGTCGTGGCTCAGTCCACCTGTAATCTCGATACAGGGACCTAATAGTAACTTCCGTTACTATCAGGGCCTTTTCATTACATTTATTTTTAACAGTTGACCATGCCTAATTAACACGCCTGTTAGTTAACTATCAGGCCTTAGCAGGTGACCATGCCTAATTAATAGCCACTTGTTTGTTACTTATCAGGCCTTAACACGTGACTACACATAATTAACAGGCGCCTGTTAGTTTCTTATCAGGCCTTATCAGGTGACTACAACTAATTAACGGGCACCTGTAAATTACACATCCGTCTTACTTAAGTGACTTAGCCTATGTGACAGGCACCTGCAGGTTACACACCAGTCCAGCGCAGACGATTAAGCCTAATTCACAAGCACCAACTAGGTAAATATCAATAAAATAAGGCATTCTTTAAGCAACTGAAGGTGACCAATGCCTAACTGTCGCTATATGTATTTGCATAGTATGACTACAAGCGACTGTCACTGATTGCCAGCATCGCGATGTGCCTGTGTTGTGTACAAGTACCAGAAATGTGTACAGGGTCTTTCAGTTACTTGCCAAGGCTTGTAGTTCGATTATGTGACTTGAATGCCTGCAGTTCTGTTGTATATCATAGGGATGCAAGTATTGACATGCATGAGCATAATGACGATTGATTGAGCTGGTTTAAGATGCACAACACTCAGTCACAAGAGCCTTGCAGCTATGTACACTTCCAGCTAAACGGACTACCAAGTGCGCTACAGCTCCTCTCCATCATCGCTTTGCTCGTCATCATGAAACAAAGCACCACGCGCTGGGGCCTGTGGAGGAAACGCCGGAGCTTGCTCTTCCTCCTCAAACGGTTGTGCCAGCCAATCAAATGCCGCTTCTGCCTCAGCGAGCGGGTCACGAGCTGCTGTCTCTTGCGGCCCGCGCTGATTGGGATCTTTCAGGTATTCGACACAAGATGCAGTGCGGCGTTTCACAAGGGTGAATGGCTGGAGGGCTGCGTACCGTTGCCTCATCTCCCGCTTCATTGACATGATCATGGTGTTGATTTTGCAGGGGTACTTGTCATGTGTGTCAATGCTAGCAGCTACGAGAGGGTCTCCATCCTTGCCCTTTAGGATGCACTCCTGCGTAGTTGATAGGCATGTCTTGATGGCATCGAAAGCCACTATTCGCTGCAGCGCGTCTGCAAGCCTGTAGTGTGGGGCTATTGCATTCCTAAATTGCTAATGATTAAATTCAGAGTGCCCACCGTAAGCAATAGGTATGCGAGGTGGTTAACTGTCAGCTGCCGGCGACCAGGTGTAGTGACGGCGTAAGACCAGCATTGCACGATCATTTGCTAGATTATGGGATTGCCCCATTCATGGATATCTCCTCCGCTCCAGGTCTGCATTGTCGGTCACCTCAAATCTCCGCCAAGACTTGTCTGCGACAGTTATACCAACAAGGCATTAATCACGATATAGATAGTTCAAGTTGAGCCTGCACCAGGCTAGAATGGTGCATGTGACTTACTTTAGAGCGCGTTGCGCATCTGGGCTTTTTGGGTCTCGGGGTCCATTAGGGCGTCGATGTGCCTGATTAAATCGGTTTTTATAGGCGAGATGCGTACGTGTGTATGGAGGCTGAGTAAGAAGGCAGTGTTGCATAGCAGACATGGTGGTGAGGGACCCAACTCACTTGCGCTTGTTGCTTTCAAACAGTGTCCACTTGTTCTCCTTCTTAAGGACATGCTTGATCTTGGTGACGTTCTCAGACCGGACCTGCGTAGTTTTCTTCAAGGCGACACTCCAGTGGAAAAGATGCGTGTCACCTTGCAATAGGTAGGCAAAATGACCACAACTTGACTTGCAATCAGCCGTTCACTTGTGTAGAGCAATCCAAACTCAATCCTCACTTAAGTACATGCTAAGGCAGCCCATACGGTCATCAAAGTCGCAACAGTGACGCACGCCCCTTCATGCACAGCAACGCACAGCAACGAACACGTGCACACACACCACACAAGCAAGCATGTGCACAAGCTCATCTGCTCAGCCAAGAACCTCTTTCCAAAGGTGTTGCTTGCACTCCAGTAGGTCAACTTGCATCCAACCAAACTAGGAAACAAACTAGCAAAGCCTTATATACCACCATTAAGCCCAAGCCCAACCAACTTTCCAACTACCCTAACTGTCAGTCTGCACCACCATAGTAGCAGTCATGATGGCGTTGATAAGTAACGGTAGACGGTTAGGAAAGGCTTATTCAAGCTCATCGTCTTCAAGTACACTTCAAGATGCATCTTTTTGCGCCAACCCACGGCCAATCCGCCACTCCAATTGTAAGTTATGGCTTCTTAAGGTCACAACTCCAAAACAGCTGCGCGGGATACCATAATGATCCAAATATGCCGTCAGCTCGGTATCTGACTGTAGATACGCTTCAAACACACCTCCCTTACGTCCATGAGGACCCAAACATGAGTTCCCAACGAAAAACCAACACATAACCCCTGTAAAATGGCTATGAGAGCCGAACTCCCAAGGTCCAACCATGCCGCCAGCCCCGAGGGCCATGCACATGACACTACATGCTCGCGCATGCTAGAGAGGAAGTGTGTGGGCGTTCACACTTTTCATTCGGAAGCGGAGTGTAGTGTGTTAGTGGAGATGGAGGATGCTCGCATGGAAGAGCTTCAAGCTGCCATCTTAGCATTGAGGGAAGAGCTTCATCACACTTAAGCAACGACACAAGCACAACGCGAGGCGTATGAGCATGCGATGGCGCGTGTACAAGTAAGTTCCTATTGCATCAAGCTTGCGCGTGCATGTAAAGGTGCCAAAGCCCAAGCCATTCAAGGGTTAACGTGATGGAGATGCAATAGACGAATGGATTTTTCAAGTATCGTTCTGGTGGAAGCTCGCGGAGGTGCCCACGCATTTGCACGTAGAGGTTGCAGCGACATTGCGTGAAGGTGCATCACTTGTATAGTGGAGACATCGTTGTACGCGTGTTGCGTGGGTTGGCGCTATCATTGACCACCATGGAAGAGTTGGCTCTGGAAATCAGGCATCAGTTTGTTCCCGTGGAGAATGTGAAGGCCGCACACGCTGAAATTGCAGCCCTTGTGCAAACGGGGTCAGTGACGGCATACACGGCTATGTTTCAGCAGTTGGTGATGTCCATACCCAACGTGACCGAGGAAAAGCAGTTGGACAGGTACACACGTGGTTTAAAACCTTAGGGACGCAAAAAAGTGGAGCTACGGGACCCTAAAACTTGAGCGGAAGCTATACGCATCACGGAGCGTCTCGACGCGTTGTACTTCAAGTCTTCTGAAACGAACGCTGACTGGAGGCGTGGAAGCAAGCAAGAGTGTGGTGATCAGCCTAGGGGAAGCTTTCAACATGCATGGACACGCAGGGAATCAAGTTCACAACTTGCAAAGGATGGTGGAGCTGATTTTGGACCATCACCAATGGAGGTGGGTGCCGTACACACGCGTAACGGCGTGGCGAAGCACGGTGGACGTGGTGAGGCATGTAGCAGCGTGCACAAGTGTATTGTGTGCGGTTCGATAGAACATTTGGCGTGCAATTGCTCGAAGCGGCGCACGCAAACGTCTGCATCAGCTGGCAAAACATATCGCACACGACGCGTTAATGCAATGGAGGAAGATGGCGTGGAGGATCAGGGAAACGACTTCCCCCAATAGGTAAGGAAACTACTGCTGGGGATGAGGGGGAGCCTCACGCACAAATGAAGATTGTGACATCGCAACCAAGGAAGAAAATGGAGGTGGCTACGAACACGCCCATGGTGGTAAGTTATGCAAGTGAAGAGGCAACAAAGTACGTTGGGCTTCTGGCACGCATTTGCAATGACCGATGACAATGGAGGGAGTGCAACCTTATAATTAATAATGGTGCAAACATCAACTTCATGAGTGAGGAGGTTGCACGGCGCTACGGTTGGCTTTCACCATTACAAGGAGGAGAGTGAAACTTGCTGATAGGGAACCACCCTCTGGGGGGGGGGGTACCGTGCTGCGTTTTCAACCAAGGAGTTTTTTGTTCACATGGGGAAGTTAAAGGAGAATATGTGTTTCTGCTACATCACCCTACAAAACGGGTTTGATGGAATTTTGAGACTACCGTGGCTATGGCAACATAACCCATCCATCGTTTGGAGGAAGTGTGTGCTCACCATCAAGGGAAACAATAGAGAGTCCATTCAAGGTCTACGCGCGTGCTTTATCGAAGTAGAAAACCACTCTTGCAAGGAAAGCAAGAAGGGCTTTGTCATAGCTGCGTCAAACGTCGCTAAGGCAAGTATGCACACGCGTGTTGAGCACCTGCGAGGGGATAAAGCACCAGAAAGGCACGGCACGCGCAGTTAGGTGGGAGTAGCATTGCTCAAGTTTCCTATGTGTAATTGAGGAGGCTGCTATCCCCACAAAAAGTGAAGGCTGCATGGTTGTGCGTGGTGCCTCAGAGCACATCAAAGTCAGCACCGAATCTGAGTGACTGCGCTGAGACATCCACGATGGACCCCGAGGTGTGCAAACTTGTTCCGGACTACCAAGATATCATGGTGGAAGGACTTCCAGCTGGTCTGCTACCCTCACGGAGCGTTGATCACCGTGTGGAGTTGATTGAGGGCGTGCACAAGCCACCCTACAGGCCTGTATATAAGTTGTCACCTTTGGAGTTGGAGGAGGCCGAGAAGCAGATAGCAGATGTTCTAAAGAGAGGTTACATCCGGCCAAGTCAGTCACCTTATGGTGCACCAATACTGATTGTGCGAAAGAAGAACGGGAGCCTGCGTATGTGCATTGACTACCGAGCGCTCAACACCATTACAAAGAAGAAGTGCTTTCCACTACCGCGTATCAACGAGTTGCTGGAGCAGCTACAAGGTGCGCAGTACTTTACCACACTTGATCTTGTTGGAGGTTACCATCGGATCCGCATCACACCCTGAGGACGTGGAGAAGATAGCGATTTACACGCGCTATGGACATTATGAATAGTTAGTGATGTCGCTTGGGCTAACGAACGCGCCAGCAACGTTTCAGACATTAATGAACAGCGTTTTTGCTGACTTGTTGGGTAAGGGAGTCCTCGTGTACCTTGACGACATTTAGTGTACTCAAAGACAAAGGACGAGCATGTGATCTTCTACGGCGCGTGTTGCAGCGTTTACGCGAGCACAAGTTGTACGCTCAGCTACAGAAGTGCAAGTTTCTGCTACGCGAGGTGGAGTACCTGGCCCACATTGTGTCACACGAAGGAATCAAGCCGGACCCCAACAAAGTGCAAGTGGTGCGCGACTGGTCTGCCCCGATCAACGTGAAGGAGGTAATGTTGTTCTTGGACCTTGCGGGGTATTATCGCAAGTTTATCATGGGATTTTCGCGCATTACGGCCCCTTTGACCACCCTACTGAAAAAAGGGAAGTCTTAGAGCTAGTTTACAAAGGAAGAGCATGCATTGGCTGCGTTGAGGAAGGCGTTTTTAGTATGAAATTGAGTGGAGCAGAGCTGAACTACCCTGTGCACGAGAAGGAGCTATTGGCGCAAGTGATGGCGCTGCGACAATGGCGATGCTTTCTTGAGGGCAAAAGGTTCGTGCTGGAGCTCCAGCTCTCGAGACTGACCATTCCCCACTGAGGTACTTACAGACACAACCACATTTGAGCCGGAGACAAGCGCGGTGGTTGGAGTTCTTTCAACTTTTTGATTTTGAGATCGAGTACAAGCCCTGTACGTCCAATAGTGTGGCCGACGCGCTAAGCCGCTTGAATGCGATTCAAGCACTCGCTCAAGTGCAGCCAGAGTGGGCCGCCCAGATCCAACAAGTGCTTTGCGAAGACACAGAAGGTAGGAGAGTCTTGCGGGACATGGAGCGCACAGCAACGGACACAAGCGGACATTTGACAAAGCAAGACGGCCTACTATGGCTTTATGGCCGTTTGTACATCCCCAATGTTGCACATATACGCCTTCAACTTTTAAACGAAGCTTATGACGTACCCATTGCTGACCCTTAAGAAGTGGAGAGGACGTCAGCAAGCTTGAAACAACGCTTTCACTGGCGGGAGATGCATCGTAATGTACGCGACTATGTGGCGTTATGCGACGCATGTAAAAGGGTGAAAGCAAGCAACCTCAAGCCAGGTGGGTTGCTACAACCTCTTCCCGTGCCATTGTCCAAGTGGGAGCAAGTTACTATGGACTTTATTACGGGGCTGTCGAAGACAACAGAAAGGTACGACGCAATACTCGTGTTCGTAGACAAATCAGCCAAATGGTACGCTTAGCACCGTGTTGTGAGTCTTGCACGGCACCAGAGGCAGCAAGCTTGTTTATAAAGCATGTCTTTCGTTCCCACGGACTACCATGAAGCATTGTGAACAATTGTGATCCCCGCTTCACAAGTAAGTTTTGAGAGGCGCTGCATAGTGCACTTGGTACGACCTTAAAGTTTAGCACGGCTTTCCACCCGCAAACCGATGGCGAAACGGAGCGAGCCAACCATGTGATTGAATATATGTTGCGCTGCTATTTGAATGCACGGCAAGACAATTGGGCGGAGTTGTTGGAAGTGGTGGAATTTGCCATCAGCAGCCACACCAATGCAAACACGAGTGTCACCCCCTTTCCCATGAAACTACGGCCAACACCGGCTGACACCGCTGACGGCGTGGACCCCGCGACGAGGTGACGCTGATGTGGAAGCAGTAAGGTTTTTTTTACAACGTGTGCGGACATCAATAAGGTGGCGAGAGAGGCGCTATTGGTGGCACAAAATAGGCGAAAACAGTACGCAGACGCGCTTCGCCGACATATCACATTTCGAGAAGGCGGCATGGTATTGCTTTTTGCGAGGAATTTACAGGTGCGTGCTGGAGTTCGCAAGTTAAGTGAGCACTGGCTTGGGCCATTTCAAGTCATCAAAGTGGTTTCGGACATGGCGTACAAGTTGCAATTGCCCGACTGTATGCACATCCATCCTGTCTTTCACATATCCTTGCTGAAATCATATCGAGGAGACCCACCATTGCGTCCACCGCCTGAGTTGGCTACGGAAGGTCATATCGAATATGAAGTAAAGAACATATTGGGTGAGAAGATGGTGTGCAACGTGCGCAAATACTTGGTGAAGTGGAAAGGCTACCTGATGCATGAAGCCACTTGGGAGCCAAAAGAGCACTTGGCAAATGCACAACATATCCTGCAACAGTATTTGCAACGACAATCAGAGAATCCTCGAGAGCTTCGAAGACGAAGCTCACCCAGGGGGGGAGGAGTGTAACAGTCGAGGCCAAGTTTCATGAATTTAGAACCTTTCTTGGCCCATTTATCGAGCACCACGTTTTCATGACTTGTGGCAGATATCGGCGAGTTATGAGTCTGCAGCGGATTTCGACCGGGGCCCCATGATCAGTTCGGAAGGTGCCAGAAAACGGAGGGCCAGTCGAGAAGGGCTCGATCAGATTTCTGGAAGGGCCTGGCGCCAAGTAGTATAACTTGACCATATGAGCACCTAATCAGATGATCTTTAGTGCGTAAGAAACGTCTAGAAGTATACTACAAGGTTTAGCAATAGCATGTGCAGACTAGTAGGTATAACAGCGACATTGTACAATGTGCATTACAACCTTTGGCTCTCTGGTTTCTGGCGTGCAAGCTTGGTGGTGGTTAGCAGGGGTTGCTAGCGTGTGTCCACTGGTGTGTGCATGCTTGTGTTACGATCCAAGGCGCTACACAAGTGGGTGTGTAGCTTCAAGCACACGCGGGTGCGTACGCGAGTGACGGGGCGCACGTGTGTGCTTGGCAGAGGGGGCAAGGTTCCGGTGTGCATACCGTGTCTTGGTGAGAGGGTTGTTGATTGGACCAACTCAAAAGTGACAAGGCACGAGCACCGTCATATAGGTGATAGCGATCTTGGAGCGAGGACCCGCGATGGTGGCCGCAATGCCAGGATGGGGTCATGTACAGTAAAGCCCTCCGACTACTGAGGCAAACGCCGCGCTTGCTTAAGATAACATGGTGTACGTGTTTGGTTGTGTGTTGAATGTGTATTGTTGAGCAACTAGGTGTAACGCGGGGCTTGGCGAACGAGGTCATGGTAGCAAAAGTCGCTACCATGAGAGGTTGTGTATTGCTTATGATGCTTCATAAGCCCTTCTTAGCCTATTCCACATTAACCGGCATTACATTCAACCCGGCTTTAACCGCGATTTATTTTGCACGTCTTGGTCCTTTTTGACCGGCAGAGCTAGGTCGCGTCCGGTCATGACCAGAGCCTACCGGTCATGCCGCGTAGTTTTTCGCGGCGACTCGTTACGCGTGCAGGAGCGACACTGCGCGCCGACTCAGTCGACTTAACCGCACAGTTAAATTCGTTACCATTCTCACTAACCGCCTTGAATCGTTTTCAACGGTTGCAAAGATCTACCCACTCGCGCACTTCTTTGCGCGCGGTGGGGCTCGATCGAACGACCTTTAGAATATATGCTCCAGTTACCAATGCAATGGGGGGCTTAGCCGATTCGGCCATGGTAGCAAAATCCACGCCCTTGCGAGGTTGTGTATTGTTTATTTATGCTCCACAAGCTTTTCTTCTAGCCTATTTCACAGTAATCGGCATTTTATATCAATGCTAATAAAGGATTCCAATATGAGATGTGTCGCAGGATCGAGGACGCGAGGAAAACTCGTGGATGGAATTGTTGTTCGTAAAACGCGCTGATCTTTACAATTTTTGCAACAACTGCTGCCACCATGTTGTCAAACCTTTGCCATCTTCGCGCGCAAGCTGTTATCAATACTTTGGCAACTACTCTATGTTACAATAATTCAATTTACCATGTTACAACGCACATGGTGCATTTACCGAGTTGTCAATAATTTGCTGACTAACTACTCTATGTTACTTGCATAATTTACCATGTTACAACGCACATGGTGCATTGACTCTATTGTCAAATCTGTGCCAACAGCAAGCCTATGTTATTTGTGACATGTATGTTAACAATTATGTACTACATGTATATGCCATTGGTGTTGGCAAACGTTTGCCAACACGCACATCCTGTTGTTATGCGTACATCTATTGCTTTTGATGTTTTAAATCTAGCATGGAAGTGTTGTGCTAATCATATATACACATATTTCCCTTAAACTGCTGTACGACTGCCGGGACTCACAAGTGTGCTGTGCGAAAATGACACCACGCGACGGGTTCGGCAAACTTTGCCAATTACTCGGCGCGCAATAAGACGCTCCCGCCCACTACGCGCGCATGCTTGTAGAACGCCACTATCCTACTCCCATCAGAGCTACGGATATCCTGCTCCCATCAAAGCTACGGATGGGGTGGGATTTAAATGCACGGCCTACGACTTGGCCGTGGACCAAACGACTCGACCATTAAGGCACACAATTAAAGTCGCAAATTACTACATTCCATCATGTCAACATCCCTGTTCAGCTGTAGCTCTTGTGTGGCCGATTTTCTAACGGCCGTAAACCCCGAGTATTGAAAAGTAGAAGTTGGGCCAAGCGCTATGCGCCGGGGAGTCTGCCGAGGACTCGGACGGGGTTAAAAAAGTTATTAGTCCATTATATATCAATTGTCTGTTAACTTACTGCTTATGCTGCTAGCTGCTCTCGCCATCCATTAGCTAGTCGTATGTGGCCTCAAGTTCATGGGCAGGCTGTGGGCTGTCAACAACCTGCTTAATATCAACCGCAGCTCCTTGCTTCGGCAAGGGTAGGGAACTCTGTTGGCTGTGACTGCGGTGCCTACGATTAGTGTTCCTCTTATTGACTGGTTGCAAGTTGACTCCCTGCTTGGTACCAATGTCCCTGGCAAACTTAACAGCCTTCTTGCTTGCCATTGGTATCGCGCCAGCATTTTGCCACAAAAGACACCGCTGAGCACACCGCCTCTTGGCGTTGTGCTTAGCGGTGGCGCTCGGAGGTGGTGCTGGCGAAGGGAGCTGGCGGCGGCGCTTTTGTCGGTGGCGGCGGCGCCGCCACCTACAAGAGCTCACACGGCACTGTTCCACGACGCCAGTCCAGTTATGGCGCGCAGCGTAGGGCTCATGGGTGGCCCCGTTGACGTACCGGCCCAATATAGTCTACCCCGCCTAAGAGACTTCGTTTCAAGGGAATAACCCCGCTAATAGCATAGAATATGAGATTACTAAACGTTTTACAGGCACATGTTGGTGCTTAAGAAAATATGCTTAACCGCGAAGAGCATATTTTTTTGTTGTGTAATTCTCGCAAGTTTTAGTGAGCGATATTCCAAGGTCGGGGGAGTAGTGCGTGACGGGTGTGGCATAATGCGTAACGCGCGTGATGAATATGGCGTGATGGTTGAGGTGTGACGCGCAACTAACGTGACGAGCGTGATGGCGCAACGGGCGTGGCATTATACGCTTGACGTAATGGGCGTGATGAAACCGCGCTTAAAGCATATTTATGCTCTTGACACCCAAGAGCATAATATGCTCTTGGACGTAAAAAGAATTACCCTGCCAAGAGCATAAGATAGCGGAGGATAAACAGTATGCTCTTAAAGGGGGTAGACTGTAATGGGCCGGCAACCAGGGTTTACTGGTCCCGTCGACATCGAGAGCGGTACAGGTGCTGGTCATTGACGGCGCCATCACTGGTGCCAACACTTAAGCGCCCCTTGCGGCATTATGGCACCATCATTGTTTCTTCATACACGTCGAGACCGATATTGGTCCGGTCACTAATGGGTGCCATATATGGCGCCGAACCTGGTAACGCCGATGTCCGGATGACTGTTCTGGACCGAAGAGGACCAAAATCAAGATGACTGTAACCTCGTTGCATTCTACTACTGGTACAGCTGGTACAGGTATATATCAAGTGGCGCCGGCGCTACACCGGTGCTGGGTTGGACATCTGACCGTGAGATCAGGATCAGCCAGTGTGTCTGTCAGTGCTGTATGGCATACAGTTGACAACTCGACAGCCCCTTAAACATAGCAACATCACTCTGAAGGATAAGAAGCGCATTCATGAGTTGTATCATGAAATGTGTACCAACTCCACCGTCAAGCAAGCGGACTTCATCGCCAACATGAAGGCAAGTTGAAGTTAGTTATCAAACAGAGTGCCTTGTCCAAGTTGTTGCATAGTTGTAACAAGATAGTGGACACGTCACCCCAAGGAGGAAACCTTGCTGCACCTACAAAGCGAATGCGTCTTGCCGCTCATCCCAAGTTTGAGGAAGCTATGTACACATGGTTTACACAAACTCATGCTCGCAATGCCACCATCACGGATCAGATCTTGATAGGGAAGAGTCTAGACTTTGCTAGCAAACTTGGCATAAAAACTGTAATGCATCACATGGGTGGGTGCAACGATTTAAGCAACGCCATGCCATACCTGTAAAAGCTCCGCACGGTGCAGCGAATGATGCAGCTGAAGAGGGGGTGGATATGGCCCGCGCAGGCTTGCCGAAAATTCTTGAGGAGTATGACCCCCGCAACACATTCAACATGGATGAGAGTGGCGTGTTCAATAGAGCCCGCCCTCGTCGCACACTAGTCACTGCCAGCGAGGAAGCTCGAAGGGGGAAGAGAGAAGGATAAATTCATGGTGGCGCTGTGTGTGAATGCAGACGGGTTTAAGAAGTTGCCACACTTCCATTCATTGGTACATGAAAAAGAACAAAGTCTTTCGGGAGCACATGAACTCTCATTTACGTTGGCATTGAGTACGAGAACAACAAGAATGCTTGAATGAATGCGGAGGTAAGGTGTTGTCAACTGCAAGTTTAATTATGTATGTGGCATGCAATGGACATTATATGTTGTGCTGATCTTTTTGCCGCTGGTTGTGCAACTTCGCCTTTCAGATGAAGCTGCAGAAGTGCAAGGTTCTGCTGCTGCTGGACAACTCCTCGACACACGCCTGCAAGTATGGTGTGGTGGGCACGGAGAAGGGGTTTAAGACGCTGGAGGTGGACAACGTGAAGTGCCTGTTCCTGCCTCCCAACACGACCAGCATGCTTCAGCCTTTAAACGATAGCATTATTGCAGCGTTTAAAGCCAGGTACACATTGCTTTCCTCGCAATTGCTGCATTGCTCTGATAAGCAGCAAGCTAATCAATTATGAAAACTTGTGAGAAACTTTGCGCCGCCGCCCCCCCCCCCCCCCCCCC
>RHPI01003788.1:295558-358420 GCA_009103225.1 Chlorokybus atmophyticus
CCCCCCCCTCTCGTCCTCTTCCCCTTCCCTCCCCTTATTATTCCGCTCACCTTGAGGTCGCAGGTACCTACTGCAGCGCCCCCTAGTTCTGCGCCCTGAGCAGAGCAGCAACAGTGACGCCCTGGGTCACATGTGCAGTGACTGTTCTAGACACATGTGCACGGTGGTATGTGCGAGCGGTGATGACGAAGGTGCACCGCACTTGTCTGCAAGCGCACGCACTGTGTGACACACATACACATACGCGCAAAGATATGCGCACGCACGCGCACTCTTGCAAGCATGTGGGTGTACCCCATGCACACGTACACACGTTCTCACCCTCACGGCACTTCAGAGCATGCATTGCGCAATGCATGCATAGCTGCCAGCTCAGCATCTACGGAGCAGCGGCTGCTTGATGGCGCCATCCACGCCTCCTCCGTCGGGCACCTTCCGGTTGGCAGCACTTGACTGGCCTGCACGAGCAAGTGAGCTTGCCATAGCAACCATGCGAAGTGCCTTTTTCTGAAACTGTTGCACAATGCTGTGCAGTCTGTGGGCGTCTATGGGCTTCTGGACAGCCGCTCCATGGGTTTTAGAATCCACTGACCAGGCATCGCTGGCTCATAGGCACTGGTTAGTGCAGTCTATGAGCCCCCCTATCACTGTCTCGTATGTTGCACTAGTCGGCGCCGCCTATAAAACGGTGTAAAACTACAAGCTGATCATGACAGATGTTTGTACGTGCATGCGTGCATGAGACAAAGTAAGACAGAGCAAGAGAATGCATGCATCTACTCAGCAAGCTGCATGCTTGTGCAAGCATGCAATTGGCCGTGACACTGAACAAAGCTGACTAGCTCACAAGCTATACGCTTTGCACGCCTTGCCTACCAATAAGCAGAACCATGGTAGTCACATGCGATGATTGTGCGTACCATGCTCTCAGCACTGCAACATCTGACAGAGGCAAGACAGATCACGTACCGCACTATCTAGCACAAAGCCATCAGCGATATACAAAGCAACGCAAGTGCAGCAACAAGTTTGATAGACTGATGGTGCTATGGTGAGCTGAGCGAGCTATCGCTGCATAACACGCATGGGTTCGTAATGCCACATGACATGATCAGCGGTTTAACGTGCGACAACAATGCTAGGAGCAATGATGCCTCGGAGCCTGCGGCTGTAGCTGCTGCAGCCGCCGACGCTGTAGCAACCCAGCTGTACGACAGCTGTAGCAGCTGCGGCGGCTGTTGCTATGGCGGCTGTTGTTGGACTTACTGTTGTGCAGGTACAGCAGCAGTATTCACAAGCACAACCACCATCATGTCTACGACAAGCATGTCTATGGCAACAACGACAATTGACAACGATAGTAGGAGCCGCTGCAACCGTGGCAGCTGCTGTTGTTACACTGGCGACCACGCAATTCAAGCTTACAGCAAGCAAAGCAACGTTGCACCGAAAAGAACTAACACCAACACCTTTCCGTAGCCAGCCTACCTCCAGCACCGCCCCCTCCGGCGCTGCCTCCAGCGCTTGCAGCATAAGCAACGCAAGCAGTGCCTCAGTACGACCCAGCGACTAGGGTTTCAGCACGGGATAAGGACAGTGTCGTACATACCGCTCTGCTGACGTGTACGAAGTTGCATCCCGCTGTCACAGACAATGCGGTGCGTGCCAGGCCTGGTGCTCACTCTGTCTGCGTACGAACCGGACTTGGTTCTCGGAACCGAAACATGTTCGTACCAGTGCTGCTTCGGTCGACAGGTCGCGCGGGGCGGGATCAGCCTTGGTTTCAACACTTCAACCGCGTGCTGCACCAGTGCTTCACTGGTTCATTGGCCGCGGGACATGCGACCGACCCTGGTTCGGTTCATCGGACCATACCGTCCGGCTCCAGGGCCGGACCACCAGTGGTCCGGTCACACCGGACCAGTCGCGGTACTGGTACGCTACAACGTACCAGACGCGGGCTGCGTACGACTGGTCCGCGCGTAAAAAGCCCTGTGGTAGCGTATCCCCATTCCACGCACAAAGATGCTGTCACCCGACAAGTTCGTACATGCGGATGACACCGTCCAAGACCAAGGCTGGTCCTAGTGATGAGGACATTTTGTATAGCGTTAGGCTTTTTGAGCCTGCGGTTGAGGATGAGGCTGCTGAGGCTGATGGTGAGGACATGTAATGCATTGTGCACAAACATGCATGCGTGCATTTCTGTGACTGAAAGTTCACACAGAGGTGTTGTAGATGGATGCGAGGAGGTTGTGCCGCCGCGCGTAACGGTGGCGTTGTGCATGACGTTCTTCCATGGTGTGGAGGCGTTCATCGCTACCAACGACTACCCCATTTCAGAACATTATTAGCTCACATTGCGTCAGCTGCGTAGTGTGGTCATCAAGCATCAGATATATAATGCCGGGCATAAAACTCGCATCCAGGACTTTTTCACAGCGGGTGATACCGGGCATAAGGCTATAAGAGCTTAATTATGCTGTTGACGGTTAAAGAATACATATTTTCTTAAACACTAAGAATACCCCCATGACTGGAATGAAAAAGGTAGGGATAAACGTGATTCTTATCACGAGGAAGACTGTACCAGGTACACTATGGTTGAACGGTTCAACTTGAACCGCAACGGTGTATATACCAGTTAGGTATTGAGCTTAACTTGATAGCAACTGAACTCTTGCAAATAGGTTGGCGCTAAAAACGATTTCGTCGATCAAACCATGTAAGATACCGTAGTTGTCAACGCCTACCACGGTTAATTCGTTACCGTGGTAGGATCAACAAATCTAGATCTGCAAACGCAGCTAGCAGCAGCAGGCGCGCTTGGTGCGCACAACCACTGCACGGCTGCTGGCCAGGGCGATGGCGATGACAGCGGCGATGGATCCGCCGCCGCCGCCGTTGCTTGCGCTTCGTTGTCGGGCATATGCCACCTCTGACCAACGAGTAGCCTCCTATGCAGCCACTGCCTGCTGCTTTGCGCTAGCTCACCTGCCACTCCACCGCGCCTTAGCCTGCTCTTCAGCTCGCCTGCTCCTACACGCCTGCCCGTTTGTGCATGCTCATACATGACATTCCAAATAACTTGGTGAATAAGTCAGTGCCTGCTTGTTTTGTGCTCGCCGTGGTGCATGTAGCTTGTCTGCATGGCAGTGCGCCTGCAGGTACTACTGGCTATGCTTGTCGCCATGTTGTTGCCAACACTCTTGGTGTTGCTGTTGAGCTTGATATTGTAGATGTGCCTTACAGGTTGAAGGCCTTCACCACTTGTCATGCTGTGTAGGCCGCTTGCCAGGCATTGCCTGCAGGTACTGCCGTCGCTATTTAATGCTGCTGCTGCTGCTGCGCAGTTGCTTTTGTCGTCGTCCTTGCCGTTGCTTGAGCTCACATTTTGCGGTTGGTGCTGACAGGGTTAAGTTAAGGGTAGTCAATGGCAGCTTGCTTTTCACACATTCGTCAGTGCCCCACAACTCTTTGCATGTGTGCTCAGTGCTTTGCAATGTTTCAACCCCTCCAGGCAAGTTGCTGTCTGCTTTTGCTCGTCAGTTACCTGCTTGCTTGTCTGCTCTATTAGCCTGCTTAACTAATGCATATGGCTTTGCGTGTTGGTGTTGCGTTCTCATTTGTTGTTTTTTAAGCTGTATTTGGTCTAGCAAGCTGACGCCATCAAGCTTATAGCAGAGCTAGTCATGACATCATTTATGTTGGCAGCAGCTTTGTTGGCTACTGAAACGCAATCAACCAGCTAGAGCTCTTCTGGTGCGTTTAATGGTCGTCCACTCTGCGGATTAACTCGACGAGTATGGCCTGCACCTGCTGCCAGTGTGTGCGTCAATGCTCGTCATTGTGCCTATGGCTGTTTCACATGTTGTTGCTGGCAAATTCTTGGCTTCCTCCACTTTCAGTACTGATTTCACTGCTTTTATGCTGACTTGCTTTTCACATTGACTAACGTTTTGTGCAATGACTGATTGTTAGATGGTGACCATGATGCTGATTGCTGGCACGTGTAGGAGGGAGGTAGGCTTAAGGAGCCACCACACAGATTCACGAAGTTTTATGCTAAACACACGCTTGCTACTTGATGCATGGGCACGCACACATGCACACACACACACACATGCACACACACGCACACGCACGCGTGCATGTGTGCACGCCTGCAGGCTTCAAGGCAGGCATGCCCGCATGTTCTCGCACAATTGCACACGTCAGCCTGCACGCACATGCAAGCTTGTGCACAGATGTGCAGGCGTGCAAGCTTGTACGCACGCATGTACATACTTGCACACATACGTATGCATGGTGCCCTTCAGGCGTTCTGACATGCATGGGCACGCGCACATATGTAAATTGTCCAGGCGTGCAAGGGTGCAGGCTTGTAGGTGTAGTGCTAAGGAGGCCTAGATTTTGCTGCAGTCCGTTTTGATCCTGAACAAGGGCAAGCCTGTGGGCACAGTTGTGGCCAAGGACCCTGAAGCAGATTTCCTCGACTTTGCCCAGGTGTGAAGCACATGCGGCTATAAGACTGTGTGTGTTGATGTTGATGGTGTAGAAGCAAACAGTCATCTCAAGCTGTCGATGCTGTTCTAGGTCTTCATGCAAGACTTTGTGTCGTCCGGGCTAGTTTTTATAATTATAGGGATGCCAAAGATTGTGGAGGGCGTGCGCATGCTGCCAGCTCCGAAAATGCAGGTGCGTACACATGCAATTCACGTATGCAACTGTATGCGTGAGGGCATGCGCATACGCATACGCATACGCATACGCATGGATGCTCATGCTTGCATACTACTCTCCAGGCCTGCAAGTGCGCGGGAGTGGACCTCCTCTTATGCACGCGTGTAGTATTGCTCTTGTCTCCTGCAGGCGTTCACACGTGCTGCACATTTTCAGGGCGTGCAGGAGTTCAGGCATGTCCCCTGCATTAAGCGCACAAATGCTACTTTGCATGTGCACTTCTGCAGCTGCCGGCGTTCAGGCGTGCTGCATGCCTTCCAGGTGTGGAGGCGTTTAGGCGTACGCATTGGCTGGTGGTGGAGTTTCCGCACACACATGTACTGCCTGTAAACACATTTAATATGTAGTTGTATAGTCTGTGATGTTGTATAATCAGGTAGATTACTCTGAACATTGCCAACATTGCCAACATTGTTTGTGATGCCTGTGACTGTTAACTTAGTGCTTGTTACTGGTTTTTAACACAATGTAAGCTAAATGCACATTGCAAGACCATGATTGAACCGTGTACGAAATGATACCAGCAGACCATACAAGACCAGTATTGCATCATGCATCGGCTGCATTTTTGCATGTTCAATGCGAAAAACAACTCCCAATGTTGATCCTGCTGTTGGGCACCAGTATTAGCATGTACGAATAGCGATTGCGAAAACTCCGGCCAATACTGTACCCGGCGACTGGTACCAATATAAGCCTGTACTGTGATGTCAGCAAAAACGGCCAATATTGCGGCCGTCAATTGCCGCGGCCCACCACGACAGTGCTTGGATCGGGGACCAGTACCAGTTCCCGCCGATTGGCCAGTTTCGAGACTGGTCCGCGGGTCTCGTGGACCTGCTAAAGTATAGTATAGTATACAGGAGACGGCCTTCTTCGGGCTGCATTCGACGGCTTTGTAACTACTCTTGTATTTAGTAACTACAAAGAATTGGCGGCTGCTGTGCGCTCGGCAGTGTTATATATATATATATATATATATATATATATATATATATATATATATATATATATATATATACACAAAACGTAAATAATAAATATATGTACAAAGTAAATACAAACACCGTTGGATCGATGCGGCGTTGACCGCTCGATGCTTCGATACATATTTCTTTCATTTATTGCCGATCTTCGCCGTGCTCCGCCGTGCGTTACAATACACAAGAAACACCTTTACGTACCGTGTGTACCGTACAAACAGTACACCTTTGCGTACCGTACTCTAAGCTGCCCCCCCCCCCCCCATCCCCCCCGTTTTGTACTGTGCATCTAATTGATTACACAGAGCGCCACATAGATGCCTCTAAAGCAAATGTATATATTTAGAGCACTGTGTAGCTATTTAGATACATACATTTATCAGAGCAAACAAAGTTGCGGTAAGTAAGGTTAGAGTTTTCATTGGTCGGCAGCCGTTGGGGGCGGCGGCATGGGCGGCTTGGGGGCGGCGTGGGTGGGCTACATATGTGACAATGATGGCCACCATAGACATGTAGCTAGTATGTATAAGCCTGTTGTTGACAATGTTAATGGCATACATGAGCTTGTTTCATTGCGATAGGGTCTTTTTGTGGCTGTTTACAAGCGCCACATGTTTGGGAGCTGATGTTACCCCCTTGAAGCTAATCCATCCACCACCTCCCTCTCCTCATGCTCCCCCCCCGCCCCCACCGCCCCCACCTCCCCCTCAACCTCCATCATCACAACCCCAATCGCGACAAGAGGGTAAGTCACAAACACACATGGTGTGTGTGTGGGTGTGTATGCGCGTGTATATGTGCGCTCGTTACATGTTTGTGAGCGTGCGTGCGTGCACGCATGCGTATGCTCGTGCTCGTCTGCGTGCGGACGCATATGTGCGCATGTGTACCTTGCGACAATGTGTGCGCGCATGCAAGCTGGTGTCGGGACAGGAGTGTATGCTCGTGTGCGCGCGTGTACGTGTATGCATACGTGCATCCGCATACACGCGTGCGTGTGTATGCGTGCATGCGCGTGTGTATGCTCATGTGCGCATAT
Organism: Chlorokybus atmophyticus; assembly: GCA_009103225.1. NCBI lineage: Eukaryota > Viridiplantae > Streptophyta > Chlorokybophyceae > Chlorokybales > Chlorokybaceae > Chlorokybus > Chlorokybus atmophyticus. The sequence goes on from RHPI01003788.1 coordinate 302,324, forward strand.
GCATACACGCGTTTACGTGTATGCATCTATGCATCTGCATACACGCGCGTGTGTGTATGTGTATGGGCGTGTGTGGGTATGAATGCGCGTCGTATATGTGTGTGCGCTCATCACATGCGTGCGTACGTGCGTGAGCGCGCGTGTATATGCTTGTGGTCGCTATGTGCGCATGTGTTGTGTGGACGCTATGCGCTTATGTGTATGCGGCAATGTGTGTACGCATGCAAGCTAGTGTCGGGGCGGGCGTGGAGGCATGTGAGTTTGCATGTAGACATATGCATATGCACGTATGCATGCCCGCATGTGTATGTGTATGGGCATGTGTGGGCGCCAAGGCTATTGTGCGCGTGCACGCATGCGTGTACGTGTGTGTGAATGTGTATATCATGTATAGGATGATGCCTGTGTGGCGTGTGTGTGATATGTATTGTACAAACTCATGTGCTGACATTGATATGTGAACAGACAATGAGGAAATTGGAGCGGGGCACCCCGTATATGAAGAAGCTTCTAAGCGAGTGCGCTTGTATGCACCAGAACTAGTTTGCAACAATGTCAGCCAAACGTGGCAGCTCAAGTAACCATTGCAACTTATGCACTGGCCCGATATACGAATGCCAATGACAAACCCTTTGTTGGCTGTCAAGACAAAAGAGGCCTGCACGCCATCAACCTTCGACAAGAAAGACTGTTATGTAGATGATGTTAACACCATTATGGTGTAATCTTGTTGGCATGGGTGTATGCCCGTATGCATGCGTGCGTGGGGTTAAGCATCTACTAGGTGGCACGCGTGTGGATGTAGAATGTCATGCGATGAGGGCTGCTTGATGTTCAAGTGCATATGCAGGTGACATACTGGGTGCCTCGTGTTTTTTTCAATTAATATGTGAAGCAATACTCCCGCATGTAACAAGAAGGCCATCACATCTGATGGGTGGTATAAACACATGCGCAAGGTCACAGGGCTACGTGGTAGTAACTGGCTCTATGGCATGAGTCTGAGCTGCAAAAAGTGTACAGGTACGCATTGTCACACATGCATTGCGTATACACACACATTGCTAGCACATATGTAAATGCTTGCATGTTGATTCAACATGCAAGCATTTACATATGTGCAAATGGTATTGCAGGTAATGAAAGTAGAGACTTTACTTGTCTCATATACAATTATACAATTATCGAATCCTTGGGCGGCTGCCAACATTTGTGCGAGACGAGTTCAAGATTCTGTTGACACCACGAGTAGGGTTAAGAAAAGACTTATTCGATTTTATTACGAGAGCCATAGTATGTGGTCAATCACTCCACGATGTATGCGAGCAACTCAAAGAGAGTCATCGCACCGACTACACACGGGTACATTGTTCTAATCTGGTATTGTATGCTCTTCGGCACAGTGATTGCATGCTTGAGCACTCAAATTAACCATAATTACGTCTTTTCTTAGTAAATGCAGACGCTATTAGTGTACACTGAAATTTGGGAGTACCTGCACAAACCCGGTGATGCATTATCTTATCTTTGTACTACATCCATGCCGTCGCCGCCTGCGTTTGAAGTCTTTGATGATCCCAAGGGATGGCGCGGGTACGTGCCAAGCGCTGAGTACCTGACTCAGCAATACATTAAGCATGGTCAAGCAAGACGTGAATGGCAACAAAAGAGGATGACGACACTTGGTGGAGCTATACTAGCTGTGGATCATACATACTTTAAATTGCCCAAATTTGTGCGACAAGAAGGACGTAAGGTGGCGGAAGATGTTTTCACACTTTATAACGAAACCAAGCAAGTGTGGTTGCATTGATTTGCGACTGCTGTGATTAAGTTTGATAGATTGTGCGGTCAGTTGGGTGAACACAATCACCCACACACGAACTGTCTATGGGTGATTGGATGGTACCTGGCTAGCTCATCCAGATTGGCCAAAGTCGTCCCAGCCTTGCCAATGATTATTAAGCGTGCATACTACGCTGTGCATCAACAAGTGAGACGCACGTGCACGCCGCAGTGTTTGCTATAAAGCAATGAGTGTGCTTGCATATGCATGAACAAAACTGTGTGCAGTCATTGAAGGTGGTGTGTTGTGATAACTCGACAAGCATGGAGATGTTCTTACTCCAAGGTTTCGGGTTGGACCATCTTTTGGTTTTGAAAGATCCATGGCATTTTAGAAATATTTTAGAAACAGCATTACAGAAACAGCACACAACCCCTCACCTCCTGACCACGTTGGTGCCACCCTATTAGAACACGCTCTCTCACAGCAGACCAGCAACACAACTTAAGTAAGTAGTAGCTGCATGTTAATGCAATCATAACGTGGTGTTCAATGTGGACATGACCGACAACCGTTGTAGGCACAAGCCACACCGGCAACGGATTATAACCCCTCTCGTTCAAGCAGCTTCAACGCCACAGCAAACCAACCACAACATGTGTCTTCTCAGCATGACAGCAACACCACAAGTTAAGTAAGTGGTGTGCGTGCGAACGTGCAAGTTTGTGCGAGCGCTCGCGCGATCGAGGGCGCGTGCGTGCGTGCGTGCGAATGAGTGCGTGCGTTTGTGCAAACGTGCATCGGTGAGTGCGTGCGAGTGGGTGAGCGTGCATGCGTTGATTTGTGCGTGCATACGTGCGAACGTGCGAGCGAGCGTGCGAGCGAGTGCGCGTACGTGCGTGCGTGCATGCGTGCGAACGTACGAGCGTGCATGCTAGCGAGCGTGCAAGCGAGCACGCGAGCGAGGGCGCGTAGGTGCGTGCGTGTGCGAATGAGTGTGCGTGCATGCGTGCGACCGGATGTCGGTGCAAGCATGCGTGTGTGCAAGCGAGCGAGGGCGCGTGCGTGCGTGCGTGCGTGCGTGCGTGCGAGTGAGTGTGCGTGCATGCGTGCGTGCAAAAGTGCGTCGGTGCGAGCGAGCAAGCGTGCGTGCGTGCGCGCGTGCGTGCGTGCGTGCGTGCTTCGGTGAGTGCGTGCGAGCGGGTGAGCGTGCGTGCAGTGGTTCGTGCGTGCGAGCGAACGAACGTGCGAGCGTGTGTATGAGCATGCATGTGGAGCATGAATGCGAGGTTGCACGCGTGCGTGTGCGCCAGCGTGCGGGTTAGCGTGCGCGTGTGCATGAGCGTGAGTGTGCGCGTGTGCGTGCATGCTTGCGCATATGTGTGCCAATTTTATACGTTGTCATTTACAGATTGAGGAGGTCATCGATGATGAGTTGTACAATTACTTCACCCTTTTTTAGCAGGAGCGGGTCGCGACACAGCAAGTAAGTACCGCAATGCAAGTCAATTGGCAAAGGTTTAAGTGTGGTAATGTTAATCGTGATGCAGGGTGTCAGGCAAGCACACAACTCATCACACGATGCTGATCTCCTTGCCGAAGGCACGCGAAGAATGAGCATAACACCACGTCCTCCAAGGCCAGCGTGGCGACTGAGCCCACGCATTCCAACTCAATCCGTCAGCAACGTCAATGCACGCAATGAAGGTGTGGCAAGTTTCTAAACTAGGGTTCTCATTTGCGGTCATACGAAACTCCGCAGACGCACATGCGGCGTGCATGTACGTGCTTGTTGTATGCGCATACATAGCCACAAATGCTCCATGCACGTGAATATAAACATGTCGTTCACAATGAATTTGCTTAGGCACTCAACCTGGAGCATCGAAGAATGCAGCGCATGGAGCACAACGCAATTTGAAGGTGCGCTCGGGTGTGTTGCACAAAAAGAAACCCATCAATTTTGCACGACACATTGCAAACGCCGAAGAACGACGGATGTGGTTTAAACTACACCAAGCGTCCACAAACAACACTGGCAAAACCGATTGGGACGCTATGTGTAGGGAGTGGAATTAGGGTTAAGTGAACAGGTAGCTCAAAAGAATGGCCGCGAGATCTATTGAAAGTGCAAGCATTATCTGCAAGCGTTTGAACGCCAGCTAGTCAAAGACTTGGTGGAAAACGAGCATGTAACCATGCGCAATGCTATGCAGGGTTTTTTTGCAGACACTACCAGCGTCACTCCTCTGAGTGCAACAGCACATTGCAAACCAACCCAAAGCCGAGCCTCCTCAAGCTCAGCGCCAATCAACCCGCCGCCAGCTACAGTCACGTGTCATGCGTAAGGACTTCGCGCATTGGCGGGAGTGCCCCTTTAAGGATGTCACCAAGTTCCCGTGGCCTCCACTGTTGAGCGACATCTGTGGGCCAGACTGCAAAACGAATTGCCGAGTAGCAGGAGATTTGCGAGTGTAGAGTCTCATCAGCGCTAGAGATTCAGATTCATCTTGCTTCCCCCTCTCTCTCTCTCTCTCTCTCTCTCTCTCCCCCTCCCCTATAATGCACTTAAAATGAATATGAATGCACAGCTTTTCGCACAGATGCATGAGAGAGAGGGAGAGAGGGAGAGGGAGAGGGAGCGAGCGAGCGAGCGAGCGAGCGAGAGAGAGAGAGAGAGAGAGAGAGAGAGAGAGAGAGAGAGAGAGAGAGAGAGAGAGAGAGAGAGAGAGAGAGAGAGAGAGAGAGNAGAGAGAGAGAGAGAGAGAGAGAGAGAGAGAGAGAGAGAGAGAGAGAGAGAGAGAGAGAGAGAGAGAGAGAGAGAGAGAGAGAGAGAGAGAGAGAGAGAGAGAGAGAGAGAGAGAGAGAGAGAGAGAGAGAGAGAGAGAGAGAGAGAGAGAGAGAGAGAGAGAGAGAGAGAGAGAGAGAGAGAGAGAGAGAGAGAGAGAGAGAGAGAGAGAGAGAGAGAGAGAGAGAGAGAGAGAGAGAGAGAGAGAGAGAGAGAGAGAGAGAGAGAGAGAGAGAGAGAGAGAAAGAGAGAGAGAGAGAGAGAGACTATACCCTTGTCCACTTGCACCAACGACAGGATTTCAAGCCCAAGTGTAAGTCCACGCGCTGTACCGTTTGCTAGTTTCGCCTAAATGCACGCCGCCGCCGCCCACGCCGCCGCCGCTGCCAAGAACGGGCGCCAAGTTGCAACTACTGACAACTTACCACACTTGCATTTAGAGGTTACTTAGGTTTCGTAATTGATATCATACTGTATGATTCATACAGCCAAATGTATGCCGAAAAAGTACGGTACCTACTGCACAGTGCCTGAGGTACCGTATTAACGCATAACGGCAGTCAGCGAATGCGGTAAATACTATGATGAAACTGGACATCGGCAGCCCAAAGAGCACTGGAAGCATGCGAGGATGTTGTGAAAAACTTGTTGAATTTTGTAAAAAAAGTGGGCCCGACGCTGTATTTACTTGAAATTAGGCCCGAAATATTAAATACAAACGCTTAAGGACAATGGTCTGATCCGCCGGGCCCCCTCGCGGTCCGTCGGAAAATTGCCTTGTGGCTCCTCCGCCAGCGCCACCTCACTAAGTGGTAAAACCTTCTGCACAGACCACGGTATGATGAGCCCATGCATGTAAGCTGACAGTTGCACCATACACGGTGTTCAACTCTGTGGATCAATTGCCCACCGTTCGCGTTGCTTAGATCAACGGTTACAAAAGGCTAAGCCTTCTAGTCTAGCCTCTGCACAAAACCATCTTAAGGAAACTACATAAGTCAATTTAGCATGTATTCTAGCATCTAGACATAGGGTGAGGTCGCCGATGAGGCCCTCACTTATCTCCTGCATGCTTGTTGCGCAGGCTGTGGATTGATGGGATTTATCGTGTGAACCTGTCACTGCATCGCCTCCACGAGCAGCCATGAAGGGTGCAATTGGTGTGTTCATCGGCACCTCACTCAATAGCTGGGCACGTCGACTTTTGCTTAGCCGATGCGCGGTCGCCGGTGTGGCCCTCACTTGTCTCCTTCATGGTTGTTGCGCAGGCTGTGGATTAATGGGATTTATCGCGTGACCCCGTCATTGCATCGCCTCCACGCGCAGCCATAAAGGGTGCAATTGGTGTGTTCATAGGCACCTCACTCAATAGCTTGGCACATTCCCTTTTGCTTAGCCGATGCGCCAGCAGTGATCCACTTCACTCATTATTATTGGCTCACGCACGTGAGCATTAACAATCGCACCGTGCATGGGACTGTCAATGCTCACGTGCGTAAGCCAACAATAATGGAGTGAAGCGTGCGTCAATGATGGTCCGCCCAATTACTTTACAACGGACAAAAACAGGACCATATATGGTTCAGCACTCATATGGAGGACCGACCATGAATGGTCCGTACTCTCTCAGACCATCGGACCAAGAAGTGCTTGGTTACGTTAAGGACCATGTATGATCCGAAATCGTATGAAAACATGAACAAAAGCTTATTATAGCGGCAGACCATGTATGGTGCGTACTGGCCTATAAGTTGGGCGTGCACCAGCGATGGTCGGCCCAATGGTTCTGGTTTCGACCAGCCACATGGATATTATTCAACAAAACATATATGGTTCGGCATTGTTGTTGTCCAAACCACGCATTGACGTACACCCATTGACAGTCGGACCGGCAATATCCCTGCTCCCGCTGCGGCCCATGTACAGTCTACCCCCATGAAGAATCACGTTTAACTTTCACCTTTGCATTCCACGAACGGGGTTATTCTCTTGGCACTTATAAAAATATATATTCTTTTACCGTAAACTGGATATATATGCCACTAACAGAGGTGTTGCCTGATAACCTTAAGCTACGTAATTATATGTTGACGTGGCACAAAAGTAATCGACAAATATTAATTACCATTTATGTCACATACGACATCATATATGAATTTTGTGACATGTTAATTTTAATAATTAAAAAATAAGCATGCTTAACAAGGTATCCCTCGGTATAAGACTGAGCCCACTTGAAATTTTAAGCCTTCGCTTTAGTCTTATTACGTACAAGACAGTAGTCTTGTACTCCACTAACTGATGATGTTTGCCTGTAAAACCATTAGTCTTTTGCAATTCTATGATCTTAATGGGGTTATTCTCTTAAACCGAAGTCTTGTAATGGTCGGGGGTAGACTGTATGGTCTGAACTTTCGCCAATAGGACCAGTGCATTGTCTGGTCCGGCAGGTCTGGTGCGCGACTGCGCAATGGTACAGTCTACCCCCTTTAAGAGCATACCGTTTATCCTCCGCTATCTCACGCTCTTGGCGGGGTAATTCTCTTAACGTCCAAGAGCATACTATGCTCTTGGGTGTCAAGAGCCTAAATATGCTTTAAGCGCGGTTTCATCACGCCCATCACGCCCATTGCGCCATGCGTATCACGCCACGCCTGTCGCGCCATCACGCTCGTCACGCTAACTGTGCGTCACACCTCAACTATCACGCCCTATTCATCACGCGCGCGCGTTACGCGTTATGCCACACCCGTCACGCATTACTCCCCCGACTTTGCAATATCGCTCATTAAAACTTGCAAAAATTGCATGAAATAAAAATATGCTCTTCGCGGTTAAGCACATTCTCTTAGGAACCAACATTTGCCTGTATTCCGTTTGATAATCTCATTTTCTATGCTGTTAGCGGGGTTATTCTCTTGGAGCGAAGTCTCTAAGCGGGGGTAGACTGTATTTGGAGCCTCGAACGAACCAACAACGGACGGTCTTCCGCGGATTAGGCAGTTTCGGCCCGCGGCGTACGCACCATGCATGGTACGCGGGGTACGCGAAAGGACCATACAGTCTACCCCCGCTAAGAGACTTCGTTGCAAGGGAATAACCCCGCTAATAGCACAGAATATGAAATTACCAAACGTTTTACAGGCAAATGTTGGTGCCCAAGAGAATATGCTTAACCGCAAAGAGCATATTCTTATGACATGTAATTCTTGCAAGTTTTAGTGAGCAATATTTCAAGGTTGGGGGAGTAGTGCGTGACGGGTGTGGCATAACGCGTGACGCGCGTGATGAATATGGCGTGATGGTTGAGGTGTGACGCGCAACTAACGTGACGAGCGTGATGGCGCGACGGGCGTGGCATTATACGCTTGACACAACGGGCGTGATGAAACCACGCTTAAAGCATATTTATGCTCTTGACACCCAAGAGCATAATATGCTCTAGAACGTCAAGAGAATTACCCCGCCAAGAGCATAAGATAGCGGAGGATAAACAGTATGCTCTTAAAGGGGGTAGACTGTACCTGGTCTTGGAACGTCAAGCCGTGTGCCAGATTATAAGGACAGTGTAGTTATCAGCTCTATACGACTACAGTCTACCACTGCTATAATCAAATTCATCAATGGAATAACCCCATCACAAGATTGAAATCTTAAAGGATCAATGTCCGCCTTGCTACATTGCTACGGGCATACGAATGATGTTCGTCGCATAGGAAATGTAAAAGTATATGCTAATTTCCGTTTTAATGTGGCCGCTGCACGAGGAAACAACGGCGCTATACGTATACAAACGCAATCTGTAACATTTCTACCACCTTGCATTTGATGAATCATTTATACATAGTATTGTGTATGTATGCAATACATGACATATTTATTTGACACATAAGTACAGTGTAGTGAGAATCAGCTCGATACAACTACAATCTACCGCTGCTATAATCAAAATCTTCGACGGAATAACCCCATCACAAGATTGAAATCTCTGAGGATCGATGTCCGCCTTGCTACATTGCTACGGGCATAAAAATGATTTTCGTCGCATAAAAAATGTAAAAGTAGATGCTAATTTCCGTTTTAATGTGGCCACTACACAAGGAAACAACGGCGCTCTACGTATACAAACGCAATCTGTAACATTTTTAACACCTTGAATTTGATGTATTATCTATACATGTTATTGTATCTATGCGATAGACTCAATTATAAATCTTATCCTGTGTAGAATGCAGACCTTACTTATTTTCTTCGATCATATCATGAGTATGCTTTCATGCGTTGTAAGACTATGCAGTCTCATAACGTATGACGGTCAATGGAATACCCATACGACGCCACAAGAGTAGAAACCGTTGTAACGGGGGTAGAATTTACAGGTATGCCTTTCCTTATTAAGCAAAATGGACTGTAGTGATGTCCGCATCGCCTCGCAAAGGACAAGTACAATCATACCAGAGTGGCAATCATCTTGCCCTTCAAGCACCTTATCATGGCGTCTCAGCAGTGTCGGAAGCACACGTTGTCATGACAACATGAGACATTCCAGTTCAAAGGTCTGGGCAAAGGTGTGCTGGTTAGCGGAAAGCAGTGCTCATGACAGCGCTGTCCCTTTCTGTCCCCTTGACTTTGACAGATTTTATGATTTACATCCAACACCAAGATCATTGTCGTTCATAAGCCTCAGAGGTTACCACATAACATACCGTAACCATAACGCAACATAACCTAACATGATATTGCCTCGCATGATGAGTCGCATTACATTGGTCCGGGCCTTAACCGCCTCCGCTGCAGCAGGACACCGTACCGGTACTGTATCGAGATCAGAGACAGGCATTGATCGAGGTGGCTGTAAATACACTGTACCCCACTGTGAGTCTCTGAGTTAAAAAGCATGCCGTAGCAGTATCATGGTGGCCTGGTATGGGGCTTGTTCTTGGCAGCAGCCTTCTGGTATGGGGCGCGCTCGCATTGTCACCTCTCCAGCAAGGGCAGACGGGCCTGTCCAGCAGTCGTCCCACACTGACCGAGTACAGTCTGCGACCATAACGGCATTACCCGAGCAGGTAACGTCCAATCCCCATACACGTTAGGATATGAGCGCTTACACAACGCTCACGTATATCTTGGCGAGCGTTGTAGCGTTACTACCATTCTGATTTGGAACAGGCGTGGGGTGATATTATGGAAACTCATTTGCGCGGCCAGGTAGAGCTGGCCGTCCGGAGACAGGACTGGACCAGAGTGTCTCAGCGTTCTGTCGTACGCGCGGCAGGCCTGCCTGACGACAATGCATGCGTACGGACGCTGCTATGATGATGCGGCCGACTGGCGCTGTCAGCGGTAACATCGTACTGAAGAGCCGCGGCGCCTGCGACTCAGTCAATGCAAATGGCGCCGCGCAGTAGAGTCGACGGTACTCTGACCGCCTCCGTGCCGTACGTGTTGACGGTTACGAAGTGTACTGTCTGCACCACTGCCGCCTGCCTGCGTACTATCTCATTTTTTGGCAGCACGAGACTATCCATGTATATCTCCCGATATCTACATTGTTTCCTACCATTCCCCTAACTACTACACCACTGTCAGAGCTCTCCCTCGTCGATATCGGGTTTGCCCTGCCCGCGGCCTCCCTTCGCTTTCCGCGCTTCAATCAGCAGCAGCGGTGCAGTCAGTATTGTCTCATCATCAGGGTTGGGGCGGTGGTGTGGTTGCGGGCGTTGCTGGCGTTCGCGGCGACGGCGGGGGCGCGGGCTGTGGCGCCGCCTGTGTGGATTGACCAGGGGCTATTCCGGGAGAGAGGGGTTGGCTCCAGCGGCCTGCGTGGTGGCGGTTTGGGACAAGGCGTGGCCCGGCCATGCGGCGGAAGTGATATGTGTAAGTGAACTGGGTGGGCAGCTGGGGTTGGGAGCTGCTGCTGCTGTTGGTCCTTTCTTGTTGTTGGTGCCGTGGTTGTGGGTGTTGTCCGCGCTGTTGTCGTCGTTGCGGTGCATGATGGGACGGGTTTTGACGACATTGAGATGTACTGCGTAAAGTAATGCGTCGTCGTCTGCCATTGATTGGGCAGGTATGTCGAGCATGGAGGATGCGCTGGAGGCCGCCGCCTTGCGTGTGGCCAGACAGCTCCAGCGGCTGGACAATCAGCGGGCCGAACTTGTACACTTGCAGAGGTACTTGCTGTTGTTGCAGTTGTCGTGGTGGACTTGGCACTTTGGTCTTGTATTTATAGTGCAATGCCAATTGACTGTGAGCGCTATGCAATAGGGTATTGGAAGACGGCCGGCGAGCAGCGAAGAGTGGCGAGGCTGTGTCTTCAGAATGCGAGACCTTTCTGTTGAACACCAACAACAACATCGAGCACATCGCCTGCCCACCCAGCTGCTGCAATATTTTTGAAGATGACAGCAACATCCCTGACGAAGCTGGCCCGTGCGACCACAGCCTTGACGTGATACACGTGAGCACAAAAAATGCAAGCTGTAGTTTCATATGCAGGTGTTGTGGGTATTGCCTCAATTTTTGCCTCCATCTTGCACATTGGCAAGAGAGTGTGCGTGTGTGCAAGCGTTGGTATGCTATGGTGTGTGTGTGTATGTGTGCTACATGTGCAAACCGTCTCACTTGCCTGTTTGGGTTTGTGCAGCGCGTGTACGGGAAGGATCCATTCGAGGAGTGCCTGTATTTTTTCATCAACCAGTGCAAGGCTCTGTACTCGCTGCACGAGCTCAACGAGGATGGCACCGACGTGCGCGTGGTCCGCCTCTCTGACGGCCTTGCCAGCTACCTGGGCGTATCACTGGACACACTCCGCCAGACGTAAGCCCCACACACACGGCATTCAATGTTGGGTTGTGAGTGCAACCATAACAATCGTTGCAAATGGCAGTCCCCGGGAGCTGCATTTCAACTCGGAGTCTTCGCGTGTGGTAACGGAGGGCATACTGGAGGCGTTCAGGACGATGCAACCTGTCGCGGTGGAGGTGACATTCGTGAAAGGTGGGTCCGGGGCCAAGCAGACGAGCGAGGAGGAGATGGTCACGCTCGAAGTCACGTGCACGCCCTTCCCACCGCGCACCCTCTGCTGCTGCGGCAAGCGGGTAAGCACTTGTTGTTGTCGTTGTTGTGTGCATTGTTGTCAGTTTTGGTGGTCGAGTCGTGTTGGTGTGTTGTCTGACATGTGTTCGTGTGTGGCAGATACAGGTGCCTGCACAGGTGTTCAACATCGCTAAGGACATCACGGGTTATAAGGCGATGGAGGCGAGTCTGACGAGTCTGAAGCAGACTGCGGAGGCGGCCACAGAGGCCAAGACGATGTTCCTGGCCAGCATGAGCCACGACATCCGCACGCCACTTAACGGAATGCTCGCCGTTAATGAGCTCCTCCTCGACACGTGCCCGCCCGATTCGGAGCAGGCCGAGATGCTGCGCACCATGAAGACGTCGGGGGAGACTCTCCTCTCCCTATGCAACGACATCCTCGACATGACCCGCGTGGAGGAGAACAAGCTGGAGCTCGAGCCGCGCCGCTTTGACCCGGCAGCTTGCTGCAATGTGTGCGTGGACATGTTGTCCACGCTTGCGGCCGAGAAGGGCCTGGAGCTGTCTTGCTGGGCTCGCGGCTCCACCCCGCGCGCCCTCCTCGCCGACGACACGCGCCTGCGCCAGATCGTCTATAACCTCCTGTCCAACGCCGTCAAGTTCTCCCACGCGGGCGATGTCACCCTCACCGTGTCGGCCCAGCCCTGCACGCCACCACCCCTCGACAACGGCGTGTCCACATCCACGGACACCCCCGCGCAGTGGTGGGAGGTGGCACTGCGGTGTGAGGACACGGGCGTGGGCGTGTCGGAGGAGGACCTGCAGAGACTCTTCAAGCCATTCTCGCAGGCAAGTGGCACGCGCGGGGGCAGTGGACTTGGACTCGCCATCGCGTCGCGGCTCGCTGAACTCATGCACGGCGGCCTGCGATGCGTGAGCTCATCCGTTGGCATCGGGTCCGTCTTTGAGTGCGTCATCAAGTGCCGCGGGGATCCACTTGAGGAAGGTGTTGTTGACGTCAACTCCACCGACGAGCAGTGGCTGCCTCTCCCTCCCCCGGCCCTATTCCAGGCCACGCGCGGCAAACACGCACTCTTTGTGCACACCAGCGCACGCATCTGCGAACAGGTGCGTATGTGCGTGCGTGTGCACGCGGGTGCACGTGTGCGTGCGTGTATGTGGTTTCGTGATTCGTGTTGTGAGATGATCCCATCAATAATTATCACGTATGTGCAGGCGAGCAAGCAGTTGAGGTGGTTGGGGATGACGGTGCGGTGCGAGTCCAGTGCGTCCGCAGCCCTGGAGGCGCTTGCTTTGGACGGCGTAAAGTGGGACGTGGTGATCGTGGACGCTGCGCTTAAGACGGCCTCGTCCCCGCGCGCGTGGGGCTTCAACGGCGTGCACGTCGTGAAGGCAGCGCAGGCCCTCAGCGGCAACACCAAGGTGATCCTCCTCGCCACCATGCGCGAGGTCACGATGCTCACGGGGAAGAGGCCCCAACACGCGCAGCAGCAGCACATTGGCAGCAACGGCAGCATCAGCACGTTGGATCCCCTCACGGGCATGTCGTGCGCCCGCACGCCCTCACTCGAGCGGCTTCGCGCTCTTGGCTCCCGCGACGTGGCTGGCATTGTGTCTGAGGACCTCTCCACCTACCCCGGAGGAGACCAGTACTCCATCTACGACGTCGTGTCCCCACCATGCACGCAACTCCCGTGCGGGTCCCCATTGGAGATTCCTGAGTGCGACCTCACCTCCGTGTGGACACTCCTCAAACCACTAAAAGACTCGAAGCTCATCAGCGTGCTCACCGCGTGCTTTGAGGCCCATGATGGTGCCGTCGAGGGCACGCGCGCGGAGGCGGGGGTTATCCCGCCGGGGGAACTCGTCGTCCACCGTAACGAGACCACAAACCCACATTACGCGCACAATAATGTTGTCGTGCCGGGCATCCCATCAGTGGTTCCATTACAGCACCACGGCTTTGGCCTGCAGAGGACACCGAGCGGGAGCATCGAAAGACCCACCATGCTGTTTCAACAGCCTTACGCACTCAACCACTACCAGCAACCCTATCAACATTTACAACACCTTGATCAGCAGCAGCAGCACAGCAGGCAGCCGTTCCCGCTGCAACGCCAACTCCATCATCCTCAACAACAACAACAACAGCTCTCTACGCCACAGCAGCTGCGGTTGAGAGGTGACCGGCAACAAGCGCAGCAGCAGCAGCAGCAGTGTCCAGTAGAGTTGATAGCGGAGCCGCTGCGGCGCATGCGGATACTCCTTGTTGATGACAACCTCATCAACCAAAAAGGTGCGTCATGTGGGAGAACAGCGTGAAGGGTGTTGCACGCATCCATGTGTGTGTGGGCTCGTGCGTGAGCATGTGCGTGTGTTCCCCTCTTGTCAGCTGGTACTGTTGAGTCTGATGCATGTGTTGTGGAACAGTGATGGCAAAGATGCTCCAGTCTTTGGGCTTCATCCACATTCAAGTGGCCTCCGACGGCGTGGATGCCCTTGAGGCCCTGCGCGCTAGCAAACATCCTCACGACATTGTGCTCATGGACGTCCAGGTACACAACCACCCACACGCGCACCCACATGCGCGTGCGTAGGAATGCGCACACGCGGGCACGCAAACCTTGACTCACTTGTTGTGCGTATTCCGTTGCGCAGATGCCCAGAATGGACGGCTTAGCAGCCACACGGAGGATACGCGAGCAGTGGGCAAAGGGGCCAGAGAGCCCGATGGTGCTCATTCTGACCGCCAATGCCATGAACGGCGACCGCGAGGCCTGCCTTGAGAGTGGCGCCGACTCGTATCTATCGAAGCCGGTGCGCAAGCAGCAGCTCGTGGACGCCCTCGGCTCCATGTACCAGGCCAAAGCGCTCGAGCACCCCCAACAACAGATTACCCGACAGCCGTCCAGCCGCGCACTCTGCCACCAGCAGCAGCAGCAGTGGAGGACCTGATCTGACATTTTTGTGTGTATCCAACACAACAATCCGTGCGATGAGTTGGATGTGAAGGTATATATGCGCGCCAGCTCGCGCATTTACCTGCACATTGCGCCGTCGCTACAGCCATGTTATTCTTGTAGTGAGTTTGGTGTGTTTGTATACATAGTGTATCACCATCATTATGGTTAAGTAAATATGTAGATGTATGTCCATACGTTGCGGGGACTCACGTGGCACGCACGATGCAGCTGCGAGTTTGCCTCGTTGCTTCCCCTTCCCTTAGTATAACCTTTACAGAGTGGTGTGGCTAACCACCAGTGTTCATGTGTCACATATGTGCGTATTTTGACCGCGAACAAGCACTTGGTAGTGGTGGTAAGCGTGCAATATAGGTCAATAATATATCACAAGCGTTGTACAATTAGCAGAGCGGCAGTAGGAGTGGCGGGGGCAGGGCGTGCCTTGACAATATATGGTATAAGCCAATACGCATACATGCTCACATAGGAGGGGGAGCCCAAGTCCTGCTGCTGTTGTGCCCGCTGGTGCTGCTCCTAATGGGCCGCTAACCAGGTAGCGCTGCTGCAGGTACACGACTGCAACATGTGCATGCATGACTAACAGGGGGGCGTAGATGTAGATGTAGGAGTAGAGTAGGTAGCCCGGTGGTCGTGTATGTAGCAACGAGTTGAGTATGTTTTGCAGACTGTTGCATGCGTGGTGTGGTCTGAATGGGCACACCCCTCGCGCATCTTCTGTATATACACCAAGTGTGCCATTGCAGCAAACAGCAAGTAGCAAGTCAGAAGCAGACTCGCACAAATTATTACCAACCGCCGGGGCCCTGCGCTACTGCTACACTAGTGCGCTAAGTGCGTGCAGTGCAATGGAGTGGGCATGTAGCAGTAAAGACGTTGTGGACCGACTTGTGAACCATCGAGGGCAGGCGGTGTTAGTCCAGGGGCTGAAGTTGTAGAACAGCAGCAAGAACTTAGCAGTGCAGTTTAGTGCTGTGCAGAATGCAAAAGCCCCTGCCCTCTGACCCTCCCCCGCTAGCTTGCAGTCTTTGTGGCGGCTGTGGGAGTCTTGGCGCTAGAATGATGCTGCTCTACATCGGCCTATGATGGAGTCTCCCTCTCATGGCAGGCGCGAGCAGCTGGGCTCAGCCCAAGTTGTCTATTCGAGCGAGTGAGGCACAGGGTAGACCCTTGGAGTTGGTGGCGTCCAAGCCAATATGACAATGCTGGACGTCAATGCCATGGCGTGTGGTGATTACCAAACAGATGTAGCGGTGCGGGTGGTGAAGGTACCCAAGCGGCGCAAGCGACCACATGCTGGGGGGACACCCTTCATTTTGCTGGCGATGCAGACGCATGGCACGCTAGGGGAGGACTTCAAGCACTGTGTGTGCCACGTCGCGGTGATGCGAGGGGCAGAGTAGCGGCGCTAGGAGGGTTTCATACGCCCTTGCCATCAATGTGTGGCTTGCGCCTTGCGGGCGGGCACATGCGATGTTCATCATGGAACGAAGAGAGCGGCAGTATCGGGCTTGTGGCTAAAGGAAGCCCTTCGACCATGTGTACAGAGGCTGATGCAAAAACTCGCATAGATAGATAGCGGCCGTGTGCCAAAAGATGGTATGCTCAAATGAACACATGCATGGTGTTAATCAAACAGCACCTGCAGCCAGCCGCTACCAATAACAAAACCACCTTACCACCGGGCAGCTACTAGGTAGCGAGTCGTGGATCATCTATGACTCGCTACATCTACTTGCCCAGCCCGTTAGTCATGCGTGCACTGCATTGTCAAGCCGATCACCTGTACATGCGATGTTGGTCAGCGGCCAGCTTGTCGCAAGAATGGCAGCCATAAGGACTCCCCCTCCTTCACCCCCGCTGCCCGGCAGCGGCGCCACTCTCCCCCGCCACCTCTCCACCACGCGCAATCGCAATCGCTGCCGACCGCTGCTCTTCACGTCACTGCATGGCTAGGGTTAGCCACTGCATGTGTAGCGGTCGCCCTGCCTACTCGGCTCGCCTCGCGTAAGGCGAGGCATGTGGGCAGGGTGTCATGTGGTGACTAAAAGACAAATTACAAACCCTTGACGCCTCCCCTCATTGTAGCGCTTTTACCACAATGACCTAGTGTGTAACGATGCTCGTGCTCACATACACAGAACACAAGCCATACAACACATGTGTGCAGCTGAGCACAGTCTTCACACTGAAACCTTGCCTTCTCCCGCGTAAGCACGCACACACACCGTGTGTATGACACGAACACCACTATTTCCCACGCCAAGCAAGAACGCAGTAGTGTGCTTTAGATCACGCCTCTCTCAGGCATACACTATCATACTCACAGTAGAGAGCCGAAAGCCAAAGTTGGTATTGTACACAAGGGGTTTTCCTATTGTACAAGCGCAAGGAAATATTATTAATAGGCAACTTATTCACTATCAAATCCAAAGGACGTGTCTAAGCGCAGTAGCGGGGGAAGGCGTGGTGCGTCGGGGTTGAACGGACGGTGTTGTATTTGGTCAATTGAATACAAAGCATCGACTACCGCCGTGCGTTGGGCGGAATAGATACAAAACCAAATACAATTAAGTGTAAATGCCACTTAACTGTAAAATGCCCGTCACTTGGCCGAGAGAGTAGCCGGTTTGTTAATGTTCGGTCGGACTTTTCGCTAATATAACATGCATGGGTCAATACTGTTGCAAAATTCAACGTCCCTATGATGTTGTCGTAAGGTGATAAAAATTGTATAAATACCACATAGAGATAAGTATGCACTACATTACCTGCTGAAGTATTGCTCATGGTGATTACAACGGGCACGTTGATAACGACATGATAAAAGCATATAAATGATCGCGTTAATGGTTATGTTATGCAACACAACTTCATACGAAGGTTGTACGTAGTATTTCTCTAATACTTTCATGCGTAATGTAATGTGTACATAAAAAGGATAGTGTATGTTCATGTGCATGCAAAACCAGCTATATATAAATATACAATTAGGAAATCAAAAAATGCCAATTGCATCATGCGTAATACTATGGCAAGCCGGTTTATATCTTTTATTTGTGCATTGTTTGCATGCAATTTTACATTTATACATTATGCATAAGATTTATACATGCATACTGTACACGAAATTGATAAAAAAGTATTATCACATGTATTGTGCTTTATAAGTTAAATTACGTAAACATTGCACATTTTATACATTATTCTTATTATCAGCATCATATGATATAATTTAATCTGACTCCATTATGTAGGAGAATACATCTATAAATTGAAAAATAATAAATAACAAATGTCAACTCACTTTATATCAAGTAATCAAAGCTATAACACAACATAATGATGACAATGCTATGTCATAACCATGTTATGTTTAAATTCTAATAAATTGCAAACCCACTTATTAACCACTTCATGTATCAAGCGCGAAGCGCGACATTATTCCACAAATGTGTATTCGCCCCGTGATTATAAATGCGCGCGGAGTGCGCAATATGTTTTCAACAATATCATTATGCTTTATGTTCATGAGTGTCATATCCTTGTCAATGTAATCGAGACATAAGTTATAACAATATAAAGGCTGCGCAGCAGTGTACTAGAGACCCGTGCAACATTGCGCTCGTGCTTCACAGTTATGGTTTCAGCTTTGCATTAACTACAAAGCAAAGCAGCCTTGTCATTAACATTGTCGTACTCGACGGAGGCAAGCGCGTCAGCACACAGGCGTCTTCCATCATGCCCGTGGTATTCGTTCTAGTTGACGAGCTAGTTGACGCTGACAGAGTCTATATGAACGTGTCTATGAAGCCCTTGCTAGATGAGTTGGAGGATTTGTACGCCATGGGCTTCACCACGCACTACGGTTTGAACTCCAGCCAGGTGGACATCAAGCTGCCACACCCTTTGGCCGGTACGCTTGCATACATTTGTTCACAAGACCTCATGCGCAATGCTGTGTTATGAATGTAACTGTTGACATCGTCTATCAAGTTAACAATCGTTTTAGCGAGTTGAGCAGAGTAAACACAATCCATTAAGGGCTGTTAACGATGATGATTGTCATTATTATGCACTTAATTGGTTGCCACCTTTCATGAGTCCATTGAGAGCGTTGAGAAGACTATTAACAGCGACTATTTTTGTGCAGTTGTCCATTGCACGAGACAGTTCAGGTTGACATGCTCGGTTGTGTCCTGCGCGTAGCGCTGCCCACAAAGCAACGCGTCTTGATGCAACGGGTGTTGCAGGTGAAACGGGGATCCTGAGAGCCGTGGTTATGATCGTTGCCTGTGACAATTTCACCCACAGCTAAATGGGGCAGTTCAGAAATGGCGGCTTATGCGGTTGCAGGGCTTGTTGCTTAAAGCAACTCATATCCAGTACTCAGTTGTCAACAAAAAACATGGCCAGCAGTTGCCTTCGATGGTGGAAGGCGTATGAGCACTAGCTCCTTTGTGCAGTTTACTATGCCCTATATGTTTCACAAGCTGCTGAGCGAAGATAGGAAAGACCACGTCATGTGCCTCCACATAATATTTCGCTTATTCTTTGACATCTCGCGCCGCTTGGGTTGGGGTTCCGGCCGTCTAAAGCTCGTTGATGCACTGCTCATGTACTAGAAGGTGAATAATGAGATCTGCTTTAATACCAACAAGAAGATTCTGGAGCACATTGCGGGAACTTGCCACTTGCTTGACAACAGCCGTCGACATGGTCACCATAATGTGTTCTGGTGCTAGGCTTTCAAACGCTCTGTGAAGTTGTATGTCAACACCCCATCCAACAGCATAGTCTACTAGATTGGTTTCATGAAGCAATTCGTCAGGAGATGGTTTGTGCGACTCTTTGGCGTTATGTGATGATCACATGTCAGGCCTGCTGCTCCACCATAGAGTTCCCAATGCACTATTTGCATCTGTAAAACAAAATTCGACAGGTCCACTTGGTATGAGGTGGCTACAATTAGGCACGCAAAGGAGATATGGGCTTTTGTGAAAGCGTATCCCATCTTGGCACACTCTAAGCACATCAAAGATAAAGGCGTTTTGATTGGACGAGGCAGCATTTTATACGTAGGGAATGAGGCCTTATTCGAACGCATCTGCACACAAAAGAACATTGACATCCACACCAAGTCGCAATGGACAGTGCGTGATTGCAAAGCTTACATGAGGGACGGCTTGGTATACAAGTATGTGCTCGCATTGACACCCGTAGAGATGTCCACTTTATGCTGATCACTTGACAGTCTTGTACGTGTTATGCAGCAATATCGTCAACCAGCCAGGACTCTTCCCAACAAGCCGGCTCTGGTCTTGTAAACTTTGCCAGTGATCGCTCGCAAGCTGCTCTATGGTCTTTCCTCGCCCATTTCAAGGCAAGCCTCCCAGAACAACCTGCTACTATTGTTGAGTAATGTGTATGCATCGACAGGCGCACACCTGCACATGCATGCATGCTCTAGCGCACCCACATACATGTCACCAGTCATACTTGTGTGTAGTTGTCGCCCGATGCTGCTCGGTGACAGCGGAGTCCTTGTTCTTTACCTCCTGAAATGTTCGTGGCATTGCCAATATGCGCTCAGGCATCGGGGTTTTTAATCGCAGAGCTTTGCTGGCATGTTTACGGGAATGATCGTGTAGGCGCTCACACGCTGTCTTGCTGCAAAATATAAGGATTGCTGACTCAAGCCACGTCTCTTGGCTCTGCAGGTTCTGGGCGGGCGGATCGGTGTGGGCTCTATCACAGGGCAACAGCGGCGGTGTTGCCATCCAATATCCACGTGCATAGCAACACATGCTATTGGATGAGGGGGTGGCCGTGCCTGCTCGCTGCTGCTGGCTCCGCTTTAAGTGGGAGAGTGGTGTTCTTCCACTTGTCAACGTCCATGCCCCTAATTCCTTAAAAGACCGGCATGGCTTGTTTCTTTCATTGCTGTTAGCCCTACCCCCTGCAGATTGGGCGGTCTTTGGGGGAGACTGAAATTATGTTGGCAACCCCCTGACCTGGACAGAATGCAATTAAGGCTCTCTCCAACAGCGCTGGAGCTTGCAGCTTTTCCATGCTGGGGCAGCGCTACAAGCTTGAAAACAGTCTTCGCGCACACTTTCCATTGCTCTTCATCTGTACATGGGTAGGATCCGAGCATGGCGGAATGCTTCCCATGGACCGCTTCTATTCATCCTCATGTCTTCGGACACTTAGTGGCAACCAGTTGGTGCGGGAGGGAGAGTCTCTCTCTGACCGCGATTCAGTTTTTTGTGTCTCCGCGCAACCTCTGGTTCTCCACGCAGGCTAGGCTGTTGGAAGTTGGACGGAGGTTTGCTTTGGATTTCAACTCTTATTAATGACTTCCTCTGTCAATGGGTTGTGCATCAGCAGACTCGCCCCTCGGGGCCTCTTCTATTGCTGTGATTTGAGGCTGACTTGTGCACTCTTGCTTAGCGCCATGAAGCCCGCCACAAGCGAGCCCATCACACTGAACTGGCATTTCTTTGATCTCTTTTGGCTGGGCTGAAAAGAGCCTTAATCACTTCTCCCCCCTTACGGACAATGATTAAGAAGCAGAGGAACCTGCTTACTAGCATTGACACTCTTAAAGGGCATGTGCTGGAGTTGTCCCATATCCGTTTTGCTAGTCAGCATAGACTGCTAGGTGAGCGGATGAACAGTTGTGTTTTTCTTAAAATGTAAAGCCGACCGGCTCTCCTCCTGTCTGTTATCTTCATCCTTCTCTACGCATTCTCATATACCCCAGTTGCTGAGTTAGGAGGACATCTGCCGCTGTTTGGGACTACTACAAACAGTTTTTCACTGCGTCCCACCGTAACCCGGCGCTTCATCTCCAGGCCAAGGAACGGTGCACGTCCTGTGTTTCACAGACAGTAAATTCTAAGACGTTGTCGGCTCTCTCCAACCCATCTTGGCATCAGATCTCAACCCCGCGCTAAAAAGCATGGATCCTGGCAAATGTCCGAGCAAAGACGTGCTTACTGCAGCTTTTGCAGACTGTTTGGCCATCTCTAACGCAGGGACTATTACTTACTCTGTTTGGAGGTCCTACGTGGGGAGGCAATGGGAACAATGTAGCGGGTTGAAGTCATCAAGCTCATCCACAAGAAGGGCCCCACCTCTGATTTGCAAAACTCGCGCCCTTTCACCATGTTGCCCTTTCACTACAAGATTTCTGCGCGCGCACCTTAAGTTTACGCCTCGCTGCAATCCTCCCACATACCATCTCTCCGGAGCAGACAGAGCTTGTGCGAAAGACGGTCCATCCTTGATAATGTTCTTATGGTGCTGGATGTTGCTTCCCACGCACACAGTTTGCGACAGCAAGTGGCTCTTCTCCTGTTATACTTTGAGAAGGCGTTTGATCGCATCATCTGAGATTACTTAGTGCAGTTATGATGCGCCGAGGCTTTGACTCTACCCTTCGCGGCTGGGTGCGTACGTTCAACGGTGGCAGCTATAGTTGTCCTCTTAAATGGCTTTCTCACGGAGGAGTTCCCGTAGGAGCGCAATGTACGCCAAGGCTGCCCCCTTGCTCCCATCCTTATCGCCCTAGCGGATGAGGCCTTGAGATCTCTGTTGATCCTCGCCACATGTTAGAGGCCTCACTCTCCCAGACTTGGCCCATTTGGGGGAGGAGGATGATACTCAGATATTGGAGATCATACATCTTGAATATGCTAATACGGTGGTCGTCTTAAAACTCATGGACGGGTCCCATGCAGGCTTTACCAATAGCATGGACACCTTTTACCTGGCTTTAAACGCGTGCCTCAACCTCACCAAATCGGTTGGAATTAGGGTGGGGCCGGGCTTACCGGTATCGCCATCTAATTGGGGGGTGCGCTAGCCGCTGGTGATGCAGCTGCACTCATAGGGTTTCGGCTCTCCCTCATCACGAGTGGACTTGTTGTCCTCCCTCTGGAGCTGACCAATTTGCGTCAGCGAATAGCCTCGTGGAGTCGGCATCATCTCACTTATGGGCGCGTGCTGGTCTTGAACGAATGCATAATATGCACTTTATGGTATACGACCTCGTTGCTAAGACCATCATCCAGTGAACAAGCAATTCGCCGCCTGAGCACGGAGTTCTTGCGGCCGCATTTTGAACCATCAAACGGCGACCTCGCCGATGTGATGCGCAGGGTGAGGGGCTGTGTTTCTTGGAAGGTGGTGGTGTTGAGGATATTCTTGTATCCGGTGTGCTTGCCCTGCGGATAAAAATAGGCGCGAGAACATTCGGGCGCGAGAAAGGTCTAGACGAGGACTTGAGTCGAGAAGGTTCCAGGCGCGGAGTCGAGTCCGGAAACTGGAGACTTTCAGGCGCTGTAGAAGAAACGTTGTAGCTCGGTGGTTACATCATTATATGGCGCGTGTCATAGCTTGTTGGAAAGCTCTTGAAAGTAGCTACGTGGTGCTTAGAGCGCAGGAATTGGTTGAGTGTAGAAGTCGTGGTGACTTCTAGAGTAGACAGGTGCAGAACTGGCGGGTATAAAAGCCCGCGGTGTGACTTTGTTGTAATCCTTAGAACGCCTTTTTGGGATCAGCCTTGTGTGTATGCTATGGTAGAGTGTGTGTGCTTGTGCTTGCACCAACTCCATGCATGATCAGTAGTGTCCAAATCTCAACGGGTGTGCTTGCCAGTGCGGCAAGGCGGCTTGGGCGTGCTGAACCCGGACACGCAGTCCCGTGCACTTCTTGCCAAGTGGGCTGTCAGACTGTCCAATCCCACTTGGGTGTTATGGAAGTCCCTCGCCTTTCATCAATTTCGCGCGTGGGTGTCCCACCCCCGCCATCTAGAGGTTCTTTGGCTCCTACCTCTAGCGTCTCTCATGTTGTCGAGCCTCATTCTCCGCCTAATCCATGTCACCTCACTGGCGCTCTATCATTGCTTCTTAGTTGAAACTTCGCCCTTTCATCGCACCCCCCCCCAAAAACTATAAAGAGGTACTTATGCAACACCTCTTCCATAACCCTCTTCTCCGTGATGCACGAGGTGCGGTGCTGAGTTTTTCCCGCACGCTCTTTTTTAATATGGTGGCTCAAGATTGTTACAGAGACGCGGGACCTGTGGGATACGGAAGACCTCCAGCCATACACCCAAAGTACCATCTCGCACTAGGTTGAATCACCTGAGCCAGCGCTCTCCCTTTTGTGGCATAGCATCCCCCCGGCCTAGTGCAACCTGCTGCACGCTGGCCCGCAATCTCCCCGAGCTGAGGAATGGTAGGTCGAGGTTGACAAAGCTGGCGCTTCAATCAAGGTGCACTATCTGTAGCAGGTCGTGGGTAAACAACTCTTGAGCACGAGCTTTACTCGCAGCAGATCGGAAGGGCAGACTTTGTCAGGCCCCTCACCAGCGTTGCTCCTCTCTTCAGCTGGTCTCTTTCGCGTCAGGGTCTGCCCACCACCACTGCAATTGCACACACACCCAGCGGTGGGCTCGCTCAACTTGACTGCTCTTTTTTGTCGCGCCTGCCATGGTCGAGGGTCACGCCGTCTCGGGCACAGTGCAGACGAGCCCATGCCGTGGGCATGCTGATGCTACGCGCAGCATTTGAGCAACACAACAAAGACAACCCCCCACACATAGGCATAGGCTTGGGGATGAACCTATGTGAGGATTTGATCAGTAGTAGAGCTGGTGACGCTCCTCCTTACTGTACCTGCTGTGCTGTAGTACACACAGTCAACAAGCCACCCCCCCTGAGGTTCTGGGGTAGCCTCCAAGACTCAGCTTCTACTGACTGTGTGGGGGACCGTTAATGCGGCAGTCATCGCACCAATACTCCCACAGCGGCACCTTGTCCAATGGAGGGTCAAGGCAGTAACAGTGCCTTGGTTGCAGCCTTCGCACAACAGCATCATCGGGTCGTTGTCGGCGTTGCCACATGTCTCGCAGCGGGTGCTTTGCGGTGGTCGCGAGGGTGCTGGATCTTGCAGAAGCCAGCAACGTGGGGAAGATACCAGGGCGCGCAGTTCCCCATGTTTTCGTTCATGTGCTCGCCTTGTTGTCCCAGAAGGTCCAGTACCCCTGTGGGATACACCTTCAATACCTTATAGACAGCGTGCCCAACGAAGGTGTTGAGGGTGTCGATTGTGGTTGCCATGCGGTAGATGAAGTCTCCTTACTGTAAGCGGCGTTTTCGCTCCTTGTAGACTCCGCTGCGCACACGCTCGTAGCGAAGCGTGTCGGGGTGTTGAGCAATGCGCAGGTTGTTAAAGGCCATGTGGACAGTGTGCTCGGACAGCGCGATGCGCACTGTCAGATCATACAGCATCTCGTCGGGGTTGTCGAGATTGTCCACCATTATGTTGACCTTTTGCTGTGCGCGGCAAGGGAGCAATGGCTGCCTTTCAAACAGCAAATAGTATGGACTGTACTCTCGCAGTGCTGCCTGCTTTGACAGCCAAAATCCCAGTGCTACCCATGGGAGGTGGTCATCCCATGTGCTCTTCTCGTAGTTGAGGATGTACTTTGGCAAAGCCTTTTTGATGGTCTGCACGGTACGCTCAGCGAGACCATCGGCGTGTGGATGGTCGCGTGAAGTATGGCGGTGGTCGATGAAGCTTCATCTGTCCATGAGCTTGTCAAAGGCTCCTCTAAACTCCATACCTTGGTCGGTGATGACTTCACCACAGCTGCCGAAGCGAGTCCGAGTACATGGGAGAGGAAAGCCTA
This sequence comes from Chlorokybus atmophyticus, assembly GCA_009103225.1. Taxonomy (NCBI): domain Eukaryota; kingdom Viridiplantae; phylum Streptophyta; class Chlorokybophyceae; order Chlorokybales; family Chlorokybaceae; genus Chlorokybus; species Chlorokybus atmophyticus. The sequence goes on from RHPI01003788.1 coordinate 327,643, forward strand.
GGCTACTCCCTCGCTGCTCTTGTCAAGCAGGGGCACCAGCTCCACCCATTTAGAGAAGTGCTCGATCATGACGAGGATGTAGCGGTTGCCTCACGCTGAGGGCAATAAATCCCCGAGGATGTCTAGTCCCCAGCGGTAAAACAATCCCGAGATGGGGAGGGGATGCAAGGTGGCATTGCGCATGTCGAGGCTCGTGCGGACCATGTCACACTGCTGTCAGTCGCTGACGAACTCGCGCACCTGTTTGTGCACCCCATACCACCAGTACTGAGTCCTGACTACACTGGCCGTGCGCTTGATACCGAATTGTCCGAGCTCGGTGCGAAGAGCAGCAATGATGCCTTCTTGCGCAGCTGGTGTTGGGACCTTCTTGTCCTCATTTTATATCCGTTGATACAGTTTGTCGTCGGCCCAGCATTAGTGCTAAGTGCGTCGACTGACGCGGTCCTTCTCGCGCGCGCTCATGCCTGCTGAAAATTGTTCGATCCAGAGTAGTGCGAGGGATGGCTTGTTAAGCTAGATGTCCTGTCGTGTGTCGGTGGGTGCCAACTCCTCATCCACCACCTCAGGGTCGGCGGCGAGCGCTTCCTCTGATAAGGGGTCGGTAACGGTGACGGTGGGCCCGAGAGAAGGCGCATCCTCGTCTGCTGCTGCTGTAATGGCCTGGATTTCGCGTCCTAAACGTAGCGCAGCGACAGCGAACATGGCCGCTACACCTAGAGGTGCGACTGCAAGACCCAACTCGTGTCGGGCTCCTGTTGCATCGTTGGTGCTGAGGTGGGGGTTGCGATTAAGGCAGTGCGTGTCCTGGTTAGACAGGCCTGCTCGATGCTCCACCTCCAAGTTATACTCTTGCAGCAGTAGTGCCCACCGTGCCGGCTTGCCTGTCGGGTGCTGGTTGGTCAGCCACTTCCGTGTTTGGTGGTCAGTGATCACTTCAAACCGCCGTTCAAACAGAAAGGGGCGGGAGAAGGAGATGGCCCATACTGCGGTGAGACACTCCCCCTCGTAGCTACTGTAGTTGGCCTTAATGCTGTTGTTGCTGCGGCTGGCATACGACACTACACAACCTTTCTTGTTGTCATCGTGCTGCACGAGCACTGCTCCCATGCCAAGCTTGCTCCAGTCTGTGTGCAGGATGAATGACCTATTGTAGTCAGGTCACTGAAGAATGGGAGCTGTGGTGAGTTGGAGCTTTAACTCCTCGAAGGCCTCTTGTTGTGCCTCCTTCCATAGGAACTCCGTGTCCTTCCTCAGCAGTTTGTTAAGTGGCCGCGCGATCTTTGCAAAGTCCTTGACAAACGGTCTGTAGTAGTTGGCAAGGCCGAGGAAAGCACGCAGTCGCGTGAGATCTTTGGGGGCAGGGATGACTACCAGTGCCTCCACCTTGGCCTGCTGTACATACACACCGTGGGGCACAATCATGTACCATGTTAGCATGAGCATGTCTTGCACACTGCTCAGTCCAGTCAGCTTACGAATTGGCTAAGGCATGAGCCTTGGAGATACCACTACTAGTATGAGCTGATATCGATCAGTCATGAGTCTGTAGCAGTTATCGAGTCCACTACGCGGAGTATGATGCATCTATCAAGTGTACCCCGATCCCCCCTCCCCCCCCCCCCCCCCCCCCCCCCCCCCCCCCCCCCCCCCCCCCCCCCCCCCCCCCCCCCCCCCCCCCCCCCCCCCCCCCCCCCCCCCCCCCCCCCCCCCCCCCCCNCCGTCTCTGCACTGTTGGGCAATGTCGGGGAATGCGCTTGACCCCTACCCTTAGGGGGTCGGAGATGTACATTCCCCCACCGTACCTGGGTGGGGATTGGTGGGGGCATTCAACACTTTACCCCGACCCTCTCCATGTTGAGGATGGCGGGGAATGTCAAAGGAATGTTAAGGGGATATTAATTGTCAGAGCCGCCTGTTGTGCACATTGCACAGCAGGCTGTTGCAAAACGTAGCCAGGTGCATATATCGCTAGATCTACATATATGTATATGTAAGCTATAGTGTATATATGCATATACGTATGCGTATATTCATATACGTATGCATATATGTATATATACAAATGTGTATACATTATTATCAAAGTGAATAGATACATAGATAAGTAAATGAATAAATGAACATGTATATATGGTTATACTCTACGTATTACACATATGTGCATCAATTCAAAAGAACATGGTACGAGTAGCAAATTAGGGCGAGGAGACAAATATGAGAGGGCACAATAAGGGAGGGGCAAAAGAATGCGAGATGTACTACCTGACACTTATCGGTATTGGTGGAAGGTCAAGACGTACTTACCACCATAACATCATGACCATTGCGGGGCAACAGCAGCAGCATACCAATAGTTTGTAGATGGTTTTGGGGACTTTATGACGAAGCCTTTGACTACATGATGTGGTACACTCAAGGCATCCGGTGCCGACGATTTGATCACTACGGTGTTGGACTGTTCAAGCTGTAATAGTTATTCTGTGAGCACAATATGCAGTTTTTAGTTAGAGCCGCAATTAGAATCGTTGTGAGACCATGGCCTTTCTCATATCATGTGCGTGCGTGCGTGCGCGCGCGTCAGGTGCGTGGGTGTGTGCCTGGGGCCGAAGCTGATGGAGGGGCTGGTTGTCATCCTCTCCTTCCCGGATGCGATGCTATGACTGTCTGTAGGTATTGCACCATTTGCGGTAATGATGAAGGTAATGTCAACAGGTGGGACTTCCGTCTAGGAGGTGTAGTCAATCTTTATGCCTGTGCATATGTTTGTCAAGCCGATCAACAAGTACGTTAGCGTGGAAAGTGTCGTGCAGATTGTCTTTGAGGGCAACCTATCCTTAAGTTGCAATTGTTAAGGCCTGCCTGGACAAGCGTTGGGTTGTCACGGACGTGCGATAGTTGAAGGCCAAAGGATGTCATTATTGTGTCAGACTCTTTCCTTACAGATTGTGTGATAAGATACTCGCAACAATGCATATAGCTATATACATATTGTTGCAACGAGTTGACAAGCCTGTCGGGCATGCAGACGGCCGCCGCGGCGCCGGCGAGAGCCAAAGTTTTTAATGCGATGTTGAGGCCACGAGTTAAGAACCATGTTGACAAGTAGATAGACCTGATGAGGATCTTGTCATTGCGCCATTGTGACCGAAGCTACGCTGACTCAGTCCAGCTGTCCGTAGCTAGGCCGACAAACAAACTTTGTTTAAAGATATTGAAATCCTGCCTTAGGTTAAGAACGAGATTGTAATCATGCGAGTTGATGTCATTTAGTAGTTGGACTACCACGCAATGCGCCAACTAGATGATATGGGCATGGTCTAGGCCTGTTATAGCGATGAGCAAGGGCTACCTTCGTCACGTACAATGTGAGCTGGTACTGCTAAACGAAACAAGACATGTACATGGTCTTCTTTGCAACGTTAATGCCGAGACTTCACGCAAGGTGTCTGCCAACGAAGACTGATTGTGCGCCGCCGTCAAGTGTAACGCAATGTGATGCACAGCCGTCGATCTGCATGTGCTTGCCGCGATTGTCCATTATGATGGCGCTAGCATTCTGAGGGGTGCGGTCCTTGAGACGATGTGGCATGACGTCAGCTGCTATAGTGAGTGGGGCAGCAGCTGCAATGGCGCTTCAGGAGGATAACCTATTGTTGAATACTGAGCAAGCGCTGGCCAACTACCGCATACACATGCACCAGAACATACACACAAGGCGTGCACACAAGGCTTGCAAAGGGGTTTCACTCGAATCAACAACTTGTTAATTCTGTTGGCCTTTATACCAGCCAGACTACACATGTCTACTTTAGCAAGCACCGCGTGAGCTATACTCAGCAGATTGCCAATATGTAAGCTTGGTTGTCTAGCTTACAGCCAAAGCTTATCAACAAGCTAAGCCACGCCTCCTAAGGCTACGTATACGCGGAGTTCTCGCCGTTCTCCCAAGGCGTTGGCTGCGTCAGGCTGCGCCAGCCTCATGAGCAAGTCCGGAGTCTCCTGCTTGGTCGTACTCCGCGTAGTGGACTCGATATCTGCTACAGACTCATGACTGTTCGATATCAGCTCTTACTAGTAGCAGTATCTCTAAGGCTCATGCCTTAGCCAATTTACAAGCTGACTGGACTGAGCAGTGTGCAAGACATGCTCATGCTAACATTCCCACGCAGGCAGCTTAGTAGACTCCAAGTCCTCTAGTGCAGTCATGGAACTTCTTCGTCACCAAAGGCTTGGTCATGCAGTCAGCCAGCATCTCTTCCGTGTTGCAGTACTTGAACGCCACCTCCTTCCTTGCCACACGCTCGCGCACGAAGTGGTGAATTACGTCAATGTGCTTTGACCGGAATGAAGCAATCGGATGCTTTAGCAGCTTGATTGCGCCTTGGTTGTTGCAGTTGATGCTCATGCGGCTTGCAGGGTAGCATAAGTCCACCTTCAGCTTCTTCAACCACAATGCCTCCTTGACTGCCGATGAGGCAGCCACGTACTCCGCCTCTGCTATCGAGGCAGCCACGGTAGGTTGCAGCTTACTGTTCCAGCTAACAATTCCGCCATTTATCTTGAACGCGTAGCCAGTAGTTGACCTCCTCGTGTCGAAGTCCCCAGGGTAGTCAGCGTTACAGTAGCCCTCCAACTCCTTGTCTCTAAAACCAGCTCCCTCTCCAGAGTGAACGCCCACGCTTGTGCTCCCCATCACATAACGTAGCAACTCCTTTGCAGCTCTCCAATGCTCCATGGTGGGTGCTGACATGTATCGTGCAAGCACTCCCACAGCATGTGCGATGTCTGGTATAGTGCTCACGGACATGTAAAGCATGCTCCCAACCAACTCACTATAAGGGAACTTGCTCCTGTCGAGGTGCTCTGTCTCACTCATTGCTCGCTGCAGCTTGGCTCCCACGGACATGGGTATTACCTTGCCTTTGGCGTCTGCCATTCCAAACTTCTCCACAATCCTTTGCGCCATCAACTCCTGGCTAATCTTGGCTGTCCTGTTGTCCTTGTTTCTCTCGATCACCATGCTTAGAAAAAGCTTTGCCTCTCTCAAGTCCCTCATGTCGAAGGCAGACTTGAGATGTCTTCACCTCCTCCAAGTCCTTCAGCTTCTTCGCAGCAGCCATGATGTTGTCGACGTAGACCAAAAGCCAGATCTTCTTCTCCTTGTGCGTGAAGAGTCCAGGATCACCTTCAGAAGGTGTGCAGCCAATCTTCTCCAACTCCTTGGTGAGCCGGATGTGCCATACTCTTGGCGCTTGCTTGAGCCCGTACAATGCCTTTACAAGTCTGCAAGCAGTGCCTGGTCCTCCCTCCTCATAGCCCTTGGGTTGCTGCATGTAGATCTCCTCCTCCAACTCTCCGTAGAGGAATGCAGTCTTCACTTCCAAGTGGTGTAGCTCCCAATCCTCAGCTACCACAAGTGCAAACATGGTGCAAAAGGTTACAAGCTTACTAGCAGGGGCGAACACCTCATTGAAGTCAATGCCCTCTTGTTGCAAGTACCCCTTCACCACCAATCGTGCCTTGTATCTCTCGATGCGGCCTTGCCCATCGCGCTTGATCTTGTACACCCACTTCACCGGTAAGGGCTTCACTTCAGGTGGGACCTTCTCCAGCCTCCATGTGCCGTTGGCGTGCAAGGATGCTATCTCCTCGTCCATCGTATGCTACCATAGCTCTGTGTCTTGGGCTGTCATTGCCTCCTCATATGTGGTAGGCTCCTCCTTCTTGGTTAATGCTGCCAAGCTTTTGAAGCGTCCTTCCTCAGGTCTCGTGCTCCTCAGCATGTACCTGGGCTCCTCCTGGACCTCCACAGCTTCTTCCTCCGATGCTTGTTGCTGAGACTGATGGTTGGTATCTATAATTGGGTCCGCAGGGTGCAGAATGTTGTTGATTGGTGACTCCTCCATGTGGGGGTCCTCCTCCTCCTCGTCAACAACAACCTCTGGGACAGCACCTGTGATGCCTTCCTCTATAAACATCACATTCCTACTCACCACCACCTTGTTGGGCGCCAGCTTCGTTTGCAGTTGCTTGGGGATGAAAACATACGCTGTAGAGCCGAAAACCCTCAACATAGAAATGTCTGGCCTTTGCTTGGTGAAAAGCTCCCACGGTGTCTTTGCTTGAGATTCATCCGATGAGCAATTGCGCACATACGCTGCAGTAAGCAGTGCATCTCCCCACCTATGGTCTTGCATGTTTGCGTCCACCAGCATTGCTATGACTTTCTCCAATAGGGTTTTGTCCAGCCTCTCAGCTGCTCCGTTTCGCTGCGAGGTGTAGGGTGCCGTGTATTGGTGCGTGATCCCGTGCTCGGCCAACCAGATCTTCAGCTCCTTGCTGATGTATTCTCCACCTCTATCTGACCGCACTGTCACCACCTTCTCTTCTGACTGTTTCTCCATCAGGGTGAGTACCTTCTTTAGCTGTGCCGACAATTCCGACTTCAAACGCAGGGGCACCACCACCGCAACCTTGCTGTAGTCATTCAAGAATGTACAAAAATACCTGTACCCTTCAGCAGTTGCAACGGGCAGTGGTCCGCATAGATCAGAGTGTACCAGTTGAAGAGGCTTGGTTGTCACACTCTGTGATGCTAGGAATGGCAGTCTTCGTCGCTTCGCCGGCACACAAGGTTCACACAACACCTCTTGCATGGTTTTGAACTCCTCCGGCTTGATGTTGATGCCATTCACCATGTCTTCCTTCACCCGCCTGGTGAGGTTATCGTAGCCGAGATGTCCAAATCGTCGATGCCACAACGCTGCGGACTCTTTGGTCGATGCAGTATACGCTTGCACTCCAGCAAGCTTTACATGATACTCTCCTCCTCCATAATCTTTGGCAATCATGTACACGACCCCATCAAACAGTACACGCCCATGGTCTCCCTCAAAAACAGTCATAGACCTAGCTATTGCAGCAGCACGCACTGAGACTGGACTTACAACCGCTCGAGGAACATGTAACACATTGCGCAAGCACACTTGCCTCTCAGCTCCGTCAACACTGCAGTTAAGGTGGACGTCCCCCATGCCAATGGCTGCTTCCTCACTGCTCCTAAATGCGACTTTAATCGGCTTGTTAATAAGCCTGTAGCTCTGGAACTGCTCCTTGTCAAAGGTGAGACGCTTGTTGCACCCGGAGTCTAGCACCCAAGCAGTAGCAGATCTTGACGATGCAACTGTAAATGCCATGGGTTTCTCACCCTTCTTGTCGTTTTCGCCACCCTTCGCCTTCTCTTGCTCCGCTAACCACAGCCGGCACTCCATCTTGAAGTGGCCCTTCTTCCCACAATGATGACACTTGAGGGTCTTCTTGTAGTCCTTCCCCTTCCTGTTGCCACCGTTGTACGAGCCTCCTCCTCCACCCTGACTTCCTTTCTTTGAGCTTAAAGCAGCAAACGCCACCGAATCTGCTTCATCTCTTCTCCTGCCTGTCTTCTCTTCTTGTTGAAGCATCATGGGCAGCATCACATTGAGCTTGAGTTCTTCCCTTGGCGTCTCAAGCACGGTCACCACCAAGTCGTACTCCTCAGGAAGTTCGGAGAGGATAGCCCAAACTAGCTCCACCTCCTTCACCTCGTGGCCTATCGAAGTGAGGTCTTTCCACAGCTCCCTTGCTCGTCCCGCGTACTTGGAGATAGGCTCCGCTGACTCCTTCTTCAGCGCGTTCAGCTGCCTTCTCAGCTGCAGCTTCCTTGCATTATTGCTTGCTTTGAATGTGTCTGCCAGCTTTTGCCAAGCTTCCTTGGCATGCTCACACTCATCAAGCATTACAAGATGGTGATCCTTCACGTTCAAGCATAGCAATGCAAGTGCCTTTTCACTCTTCTCCAACCACACACTCTGCGTACCCTCTACAGGTCCGTCGTTGTTGGGATCGGCATACTTCCACAAACCCTTGTGCTTTAAGAGCGCCTTCATCTTTACGCTCCATGTGCTGTAGTTCTCCAGGTCCAGAGGTACCACCGACAACCTAACGCTGGAGCCTTCATCTTCTGCCATCTTATCACGCCTTCTTCAGAGGTCTTCTACAAGTAGCAGTTTCGCTCAGCTTTTTCACTAGTTGTAGTGCTGTCTCCTCTCTTGAACCACTAGCAGTGTGGGCCCATAACCTGTTGAACACTGAGCCAGTGCTGGCCAACTACAGCACACACATGCACCAGAACATACATACACACATGGCGTGCACACAAGGCTTGCAAAGGGGTTTCACCCGAACCAACAACTTGTTAACTCTGTTGGCCTTTATACCAGCCAGACTACACATGTCTACTTTAGCAAGCACCGCGTGAGCTATATTCAGCGGATTGCCAATACGTAAGCTTGGTTGTCTAGCTTACAACCAAAGCTTATCAACAAGCTAAGCCACGCCCCCTAAGGCTACGTATACGCGGAGTTCTCGCCGTTCTCCCAAGGCGTTGGCTGCGTCAGGCTGCGCCAGCCTCATGAGCAAGTCCGGAGTCTCCTGCTTGGTCGTACTCCGTGTAGTGGACTCGATATCTGCTACAGACTCATGACTGATCGATATCACCTCTTACTAGTAGCAGTATGTCTAAGGCTCATGCCTTAGCCAATTTACAAGCTGACTAGACTGAGCAGTGTGCAAGACATGCTCATGCTAACACCTATTGGTGGAGGACCCCGTGGAAGGTGTGGTGGACATTGATGGCGGGCCGCCAACATACGCGTACGGTTGATGCATGCATATGTTGCGTGGTGGGGCAGGAGTAGTAGTAATATGCGAAGCCCGTCACGGTGCTGTGCTGCGCGACATGCGCACGGTGTGTGCGGCCACCCACGTTGGTGTCCCCTTCAAGGTAGCAATGGCCTCGCGAAGGTAGCGCGCTAGTGCCTGCTCTTTCTAACCGCTGCGCTGCTGCGGCCTGTTGCTCCGGAGTAGTAATATTTGAATCCACTCTGCCTTTTATGAATACGAGGCAGATTAAATTTGAGGGATTCCTTAAGTATTGCCTTTCCTTGACAAACTCGATTACCAAAGGCACACCCGTCCCTGCCAAGCTAGTCTTCTCGAAGTTGGTACTCGAGTTGAGTGGTGGACCGTAGGTGTTAAAGCCAAGGTGTCGGCGGACGCAGCAAGTGTTGAGCAAGTGTCAGCTGTTGTGCTTGCGACGGTGGCAGCTTAAGTAGCTGTACCAGAGGCAGACCCATCCCTGCCAACACCTAGTCTTTTCGAAGCTGATATTCGAGTTGAGTGGTTGACCATGGGTGCCAAGGCCAAGTTGCTGGCGGAGGCAGCAAGTGTTGAGCAAGTGTCAGCTGTTGTGTGCCTGCGGCGGTGGCAGCTTGAGTAGCTGTACCAGAGGCAGACCCGTCCCTGCCAACACCTGGTTTTTTTGAAGCTGGTACTCGAGTTAGTGGTTGACCATGGGTGCCAACGCCAAGGTGCTGGCGGAGGCAGCAAGTGTTGAGCAAGTGTCAGCTGTTGTGTGCCTGCGGCGGTGGCAGCTTCAGTAGCTGTACCAGAGGCAGACCCGTCCCTGCCAACACCTGCTCTTCTCGAAGCTGATATTCCAGTGTAGTGGTTGACCACGGGAGCCAAGGCCAAGGTGCTATTGGAGGCAACAAGCGTTAAGCAAGTGTTAGCTGTCGTGCCTGCGACGGCGACAGCTTGAGTGGCGGCTGCGATATCGGCATGGCGCTTTACTTGTTGACAATTGTACATGTGGCTCAAAAGGTTCAGGACTAATTGTTTGCAATTCGGGTACTCTTAAACAACATTGTATGTGTTCTTGTCGCTCAACTGCACATGCCTCAGGGTGGGGAATGTGTTTGAAGTGCTAATGTGGTTTTGAAGGTTCAGGACTGGTTTTTTTCAGTCCAAGCACCCAGGTGCAATACCGCATGTGGTCTTGCCACTTGAAAACACGTGTCTGGTGAGGCGCGAGTGTGCTTGAAATGCAAATCTATTCTTAAAGGTTTAAGACTAGTTGTTTGCACTTCAGGTACTCCTAAAAAATATTACATGTGTTCTTTCCACTCAACTGCACATGCCTTAGGGTGAGTGAGTGTGCTTGAAGTGAAATTGTTGTTTTAAAGGTTCAGAACGGCTTCTTTGCACTCCAGGCATTCTTGCACATGATTGCAGGTGGTCCTGCCACTCAAATGCAGGTGCTGGGGGGTGGGTGAGTGTGGTTGCAGTGCAAACATGGTTTTAAAGGTTTAAGACTATCTTTGCACTTCAGGTACTCTTGCACAATATAACATGTAATCTGCCACTCAATCGCATGTGCCTGAGGGTGGGTGAGTATGCTTGGAGTGCTATTGCTGCTTTGAAGGTGCAGGTCTCCTCTTTGCACTCCAAGCACTCTTACACAATATCGCATGTGGTGTTGCCACTCAATTGCACGTGTCTAATGGGACGCGAGTGTGCTTGAGAGTGCAAATGGGAACCTGACGGTTCACATGTGGTTTCTTTACACTTCAGATATTTATAAAAAATATCGCATGTGATCCTGCCATTTAATTGCATGTGCCTGAAGGTGCGCAAGTCTGCATGAAGTGCAAATGTGCTTTTGAAGGTTCGCGACTAGTTGATTGCACTTCGGGTACGCCTGTACAATATTACGCGCGATCCTGCCACTCAATCGCATGTGCCTGAGGGTGGGTGGGTCAAGCTTATTGCTTTGGAGGTGGCCATAGGATTTGGACTAGTTCTTTGCACTTCAGATACTCTTGCACGATATTGCCTGTATTCTTGAGGCTCGACTGCATGTGCCTAAGGGTGCGCGAGTGTGCTTAAAGTGCAATTCCAATCCTGACAGTTAAGGACTAATTGTCAGCACTTTAGGTACTTTTGCACAGTATTGCATGTATTCCTGCCACTTAACTGCTTGTGCTTGAGGGTGGGTGAGTGTGCTCGAAGTGCAAATGTGGTCCCGAAATTTCAGAAGAGGTTCTTTGTGTTGATGGACTAGCATGCACATGTAGTTGAGGCAAGCATAGACACACAGAGACAGAGCTACCGCCACCAGAGCATACACAAGTCACATCACATTCATCTATTACAAGTTGTCCGCTGGTTCTTATACCAGCCAGTTACACACACGTCTACGTTTGCAAGCACTGCGTAAGCTATACTCAGCCTTTTTACGCGCCTTAAGCTGCGTTGTCTTTCTTACAACCAGAGCGTTTCAACAAGCTCTCACACGCCTAGTATGAGTAAATATACGCGGAGATACGAAGCAGTTAGTAAGGCTCCTGTCTGGAGTCCGGAGTCTGGTCCGACGATGCCATCTTGCTAAGTCCGGACCTAGTGCTCGTCCTTACGACCTTCTACTCCTGTGTGGAGGGTCGATGCTGATTGTATGTAGGAATACTCTCAACACTCCCACGCGAGCAGCATGACCTCCAAAGCTTGCTCCTGTAGTCAAACACAGATGCCAAGTCCTGCGCAACAAGTCTTGAACTTGAGCGGTGACAATGGCTTTGTCATGAAGTCCGCCAGCATGCCCTCAGTGTTCCTATACTAGAACTCCACCTCCTTCCTGAGTGACTCTGTCACGCACAAAGTGATGCATGACATCAATGTGCTTCGTCCTTGCCGAGGCGATAGGGTGCTTCAACAACGTGATGGCTCCTTGGTTGTCACAGTTGATGACAATGCACGCCATGGGGTGCTCCAAGTCTGCCATGAGCTTGCGAAGCCAGAGTGCCTCCTTCACTGCTGCTGCCGCTGCCATGTACTCAGCCTCTGATGTAGATGCTGCTGTTGTTGGCTGCAGCCTGCTGTTCCAGCTCACCACGCCTCCGTTCAGCTTGAAGACGTAGCCTGTAGTGGACCTCCTGCTGTTGAGGTCACCAGCAAAGTCCGAGTCGCAGTAGCCCTGCAACTTAGTGCTCCCGCTCCCAAACTTGATGCCAACTGTTGCGCTCCCAGCAACATAGCGTAGTACTCCCTTTGTTGCTCTCCAGTGCTCTATGCTCGGTGCAGACATGTAGCGAGCAAGTACTCCCACAGCATGTGCAACATCGGGACGTGTGCACACTGCCAGATAGAGCATGCTGCCTACCAGCTCACCATATGGAAACTGAGCCTGGTCGAGTACCTCCTCATCTTTTGCCTTGATGAGGGCAGTGCCAAGTGCCAATGGTGTGGTCTTGGTCTTCGCTTCAGTGAGCCCGAACTTGGTGACGAGTCTTCTCACCATCTGCTCCTGACTTGTGACGGTGCTCGTGCCTTGTTACCGGTGAGTTGGTCCAATCCACAACCCTCTCACCAAGACACGGTATTCACACCGGAACCTTGCCCCCTCTGCCATGCACACACGCGCGCCCCGCCACTCGCGTACGCACGCGCATGCGCTCGAAGCTACACACCGACTTGTGCAGCGCCTTGGATCGTCACACAAGCAAGCACACACCGGTGGGCACACGCTAGCAACCCCTGCTAACCACCACCAAGCTTGCACACCAGAAACTAGGGAGCTAAAGGTTGTATTGCAAATTGTAGAATGTCACTTTTATACCTACCAGTCTGCACATGCTACTGTCTAGACGATTCTAGCGCTAGACGGAACTAGAAGCTAAGATATTCTTGCAGAATCTTGTAGTACACTTCTAGACCTTTCCAACGCACCAAAGATCTCCTAATTTGCTGCTCATATGGTCAAGTTATACTACTTGGCGCCAGGCCCTTCCAGAAATCTGGTCGAGCCCTTCTCGACTGGCCCTCCGTTTTCTGGCACCTTCCGGACTGGTCTTGGGGCCCCGGTCGATATCCGCGGCAGACTCATAACTCGCCGATATCCGCCACAAGTCATTAAAAACATGTACCTTACAAATAAGGCCTAAAACGGCCATGAAAATCACAGAATTTGGCCTTGACTGTTACACTCCTCCCCCCCCAGGTGAGCTTCGTCCTCGAAGCTCGCGAGGTTGTCGTCGAGCAAGATAGGCACGCACAACGTCTTGAGCATTAGTCAAGTGTGCCTCTGGCTCCCAGGATGCTTCATGCAACGGATAGCCCTTCCATTTCACTAAGAACTTGCGTACGCCATGCACAAACTTCTCACCAAGGATGTCTTCTACCTCCCACTCGGGTTCACCGTCTGTGCCAACTTCGGGGGGTGGCCTTTCTGGCGGTTGTCCTCGATGTGCTTTCAGAAGGGAGACGTGAAAAACGGGGTGCACACGCATGGTGTCGGGTAGCTCCAACTTGTACGCCACGTCCGAGATAACTTTGCTGACCTTAAATGGTCCCAACCAGCGTTCATTCAGCTTGCGAACTCCCGTACGCACCTGGACGTGCTTCGCGGAGAGTAACACAATGTCGCCTTCCTGAAACGTGAGGTGTCGGCGATGCGCGTCCGCGTACTGCTTCTGCCGATTTTGTGCCACCAATAACGCATCCCTAGCTGCCTTGTTAATGTCCGCGCACTTTGTAAGGAAGTCATTAGCTGCCTCCACACGCACGTCATGTCGTCGCGGTGTCCATGCCGTCAACGGTGTCAATGGATGTTGCCCGTAGTTCATAAGGAAGGGAGTGACACCTGTGCTTGCATTGTGGTGGTTGTTGATCGCAAACTCAACCAACTCAAGCAGCTCCTCCCAATTGTCTTGTCGCGCGTTAACGTAGCAACGCAGCATGTCCTCGATCACACGGTTGGCCCGCTCCGTTTGCCCATCAGTTTGCGGGTGGAATGCCGTGCTAAACTTCAGTGTGGTACCCAGTGCACTATGCAGCGCCTCCCAAAACTTACTTGTAAAGCGCGGGTCGCGATCACTCACAATGCTTCGTGGTAATCCATGAGAACGAAATTCATGCTTCACGAACAAGCGTGCTGCCTCCGGTGCCGTTCAAGACTTACTACATGGTGCCAAGCGTACCATTTTGCTGGTTTTATCGACGAACACAAGTATAGCGTCGTACCCTTCTTTTGTCTTTGGTAGCCCCGTGATAAAGTCCATGGTAACTTGCTCCCACTTGGACAATGGCACAGGGAGAGGTTGCAGCAACCCACCTGGCTTTTGGTTGCTTGCCTTCACCCTTTGGCATGCGTCGCACAACGCCACGTAGTCGCGCACATCGCGATGCATCTCTCGCCAGTAAAAACGCTGTTTTAAGCTTGCCAAAGTCCTTTCCAACCCTTGGTGACCAGCAATGGGCACGTCATGAGCTTCCTTCAGCAACTTCACACGGATATGCGCGACGTTGGGGATGTACAAGCGCCCATGGTGCCACAGCAGCCCGTCGCGCAGTGACCAGTGCCCACTTGTGTCCGTAGCTGTATTTTCCAGCTCTTGCAACACTTTCATACCCTCCGTGTCTTCACGAAGCACTTGCCGAATCTGGTCGGTCCACTCGGGCTGCACTTGAGCGAGTGCCTCAATTGCATTAAGCCGGCTCAGCGCGTCAGCAACACCATTTGACGTACCGGGCTTGTACTTGATATCGAAGTTAAAAAGTTGAAAGAACTCAAGCCATCGAGCTTGTCTGCGACTCAGATGAGGTTGTGTTTGTAAGTACCTCAGTGGAGAGTGATCCGTCTCAAGCACGAACTTTTTGCCTTCCAAAAAACAACGCCATTGTCGTAGCGCCATGACTTGCGCTAAAAGTTCCTTCTCGTGCACGGGGTAATTCAGCTCCGCACCACTCATCTTCTTGCTGAAGAATGCTACTGGTTGAAGGCCGTTGCCATGGTCTTGCTGCAAAACAGCTCCTACGGCTGTGTCGGACGCGTCGCAAGCCAAAATAAATGTCTTTTCCATGTTGGGGTGAGCCAGGACTGGTGCCTCCGTCAGCGCCTTCTTCAACGCAGCAAATGCATGTTCCTCTGTTGCTGACCAGCTCCAATGCTTTCCCTTCTTGAGTAGGGTAGTCAAGGGAGCAGCTATGCGCGAAAACCCCATGATAAACTTGCGATAATACCCCGCAAGGCCTAAAAAGGACATCACCTCCTTTACATTGGTCGGGGCAGCCCACTCGCGCACCACCTGCACTTTGTTGGGGTCCGGCTTGATGCCTTCATGCGACACAATGTGGCCTAGGTACTCCACCTCTCGAAGCAAGAATTTGCACTTTTGTAGCTGGGCGTACAACTTGTGTTCGCGCAAACGCTGCAACACGCGCCGTAGAAGTGCCACGTGCTCCTCCTTTGTTGTCGCGTACACCAAAATGTCGTCGAGGTACACGAGGACTCCCTTACCAATCAAGTCAGCAAAAACGCTGTTCATAAGCGTTTGAAATGTTGCCGGTGCGTTCGTAAGTCCGAAGGACATGACCAACCACTCGTAGTGCCCATAACGTGTGTTAAAAGCTGTTTTCTCCACATCCTCGGGCGCGATGCGGATTTGGTGATAACCTCCAGCAAGATCAAGTGTTGTGAAGTACTGCGCACCTTGCAATTGCTCCAGCAACTCGTCGATACGTGGGAGTGGAAAGCAATTCCTCTTCGTGATGTTGTTGAGAGCTCGGTAGTCGACGCACATGCGCAAGCTCCCGTTCTTCTTTCGTACAAACAAAATAGGTGCACCATAGGGGGACTTACTAGGCCTGATGTAGCCTCTTTTCAGCAAGTCCGCCACCTGCCTCTCGGCCTCTTCCAGTTCCAAAGGTGACAACTTGTATACGGGTCGATACGGTGGCTTGTGCACGCCCTCAATCAGCTCCACACGGTGGTCTACGCTCCGTGGAGGTGGTAGACCAGATGGAAGTCCGTCCACCATGATATCTTGGTATTCTTTAACAAGTTTACACACCTCGGGGTCCATAGTAGCCGTCTGAACATCGTCACTCAGCTCTGGTGCTGACTTTGCAGTGTTTTCGCGCACCACGCACAACCATGCAGCCTTTGCCTTCCGTGGAGACAATAACTTCCTCAATTGCACATAAGAGATCTGGGCAATTGTCGTACCACCTAATTGTGCGTGCCGCGCCTCGATGACGTCCGATGCAGCTTGAATGGACTCTCCACCGTTTCGCTCGATG
This sequence comes from Chlorokybus atmophyticus, assembly GCA_009103225.1. Taxonomy (NCBI): domain Eukaryota; kingdom Viridiplantae; phylum Streptophyta; class Chlorokybophyceae; order Chlorokybales; family Chlorokybaceae; genus Chlorokybus; species Chlorokybus atmophyticus. The sequence goes on from RHPI01003788.1 coordinate 343,597, forward strand.
GTGAGCACGCGCTTCCTCCAATTGATGGCTGGATTATGTTGCCATAGCCACGGTAGTCCCAAAATCCCATCAAACCCGTTCCGTAGGGTGATGCAGCAAAATCGCATGCTCTCCTTCATCTTCCCAATGCGAACGCACAACTCTTTGGTCATAAACGCAGCGCCATCACCTCCAGAGGGTGGCTCTCCATCAGCGAGCTTCACTTCACCTCCTCGTAATGACGAAAGCCAGCCGTAACGCCGCGCAATATCAATACTCATAAAGTTGCTGTTGGCACCGCTATCAATCATGAGCTTACACTCTCTCCATCGTCCTTGGTCATCGCAAATGTGTGCTCGAAGCCCGAAGTACTTTGTTGTCTCCTCGTTTGCATAACTCACCACCATTGGCGCGTTCAAAGCCATCTCCTCTTGCTTCTTTAATGGAAATGTCACAGCATCCGTCCGTGCATGAGGCTCCTTCCTATCCCCAGCAGAAGCCTCCTCACCTACTGGGGAAAGTCGTTTTCCTGCTCCACGCCATTTTGCTCCATGGTGTTGACGCGACGATCACGGCGAGGGTTGCCATCCGGTGTTGGCCTTTGCGTGCTTCGTTTGGGGCATCCGTACGCCAAATGCTCCGTCGACCCACACGCATAACACTTGCGCACACCTTTACCTCTTTCACCACGTCCGCCGTGCTTCGCCTCACTTCCATGTGTGTGTATGGCACCCACCTCCATTGGTGCAGGCCCAGAGTCAGCTCCACCTTTATTTGCAGGTGCTGAACTTGGTTCTCCTCGTCTCCATGCATGTTGAACGCCTCCCCGGGGCTGATCACCATGCCTTTGCCTCCAGTCAGTGTTTCTTGTGGTGGACTTGAAGTACAACGCGTCGAGACGCTCCGCGATGCGTATAGCCTCCGCAAGTGTCTTCGGGTCCCGTAGCTCCACTTCTTTACGCCCCAAAGGTTTTAAACCACGTGTATACCTGTCCAACTGCTCCTCCTCGGTCATATTGGGTATGGACATCACCAATCGCTGAAACGCGGCCGTGTACGCCATCACCGACCCCATTTGCACAAGGGCTGCAAGTTTGTCGCGTGCGGCCTTCACGCTCTCAACGGGAACAAATTGATGCCTGACCTCCAGTGCCAACTCTTCCATGGTGGTCAATGGTAGCGCCAACCCGTTTGCAACACGCGTCTATCGATGCCTTCACCACACAAGTGCTGCACCTTCAAGCAATGTCGCTGCAACCTCCACGTGCAGATGCGTGGGCACCTCCGTGAGCTTCAATCAAGACGATACTTGAAAAATCCATTCATCCACTGCATCTCCATCACGTTGACCCATGAATGGCTTGGGCTTTGGCACCTTCACATGCACGCGCGAGCTTGATGCCATGGGAATTTGTACACGCGTCATCGCATGCTCATACGCCTCGCGTTGTGCTTGTGCCGCCGCTTGAGTGTGATGAAGCTCTTCCCTCAGTGCCAAGATGGCAGCTTGAAGCTCTTCCATGCGAGCATCCTCCATCTCCACTAACACACTACACTCCGCTTCCGAATGAAAAGTGTAAACGCCCACACACTTCCTCTCTCACCTTCGTAAACCGTGCTCCGATACCAGTTGTGACGGTGCTCGTGCCTTGTTACCGGTGAGTTGGTCCAATCCACAACCCTCTCACCAAGACACGGTATTCACACCGGAACCTTGCCCCCTCTGCCAAGCACACACGCGCGCCCCGCCACTCGCGTACGCACGCGCATGCGCTCGAAGCTACACACCGACTTGTGTAGCGCCTTGGATCGTCACACAAGCAAGCACACACCGGTGGGCACACGCTAGCAACCCCTGCTAACCACCACCAAGCTTGCACACCAGAAACTAGGGAGCTAAAGGTTGTATTGCAAATTGTAGAATGTCACTTTTATACCTACCAGTCTGCACATGCTACTGTCTAGACGATTCTAGCGCTAGACGGAACTAGAAGCTAAGATATTCTTGCAGAATCTTGTAGTATACTTCTAGACCTTTCCAACGCACCAAAGATCTCCTAATTTGCTGCTCATATGGTCAAGTTATACTACTTGGCGCCAGGCCCTTCCAGAAATCTGGTCGAGCCCTTCTCGACTGGCCCTCCGTTTTCTGGCCTTCCGGACTGGTCTTGGGGCCCCGGTCGATATCCGCGGCAGACTCATAACTCGCCGATATCCGCCACAAGTCATTAAAAACATGTACGTTACAAATAAGGCCTAAAACGGCCATGAAAATCACAGAATTTGGCCTTGACTGTTATATGACTGATCTTGATTGTGCGTGCAGCCCTGTCGCGCTCAATCACCATGCCAAGGAACCACTTGGCCTCTCCAAGATCACGAACTGAGGATGCTTGCAGAGCAAGTTTCGTCTCCTGCAGGTGGTGCACCTGCCTGGCGGTGATGATGATATCATCAACATACACGAGCAGCCAGACCTTATGGTCTGCATGGATAAAGAGCCCAGAGTCTGCAGAGGATGCGGTGAAGCCAAGTGCCTCCAGCTCCTTGGTGAGCTTGATGTGCCACATACGCGGTGCCTGTCGCAGCCCGTACAGAGCCTTGATCAGCTTGCACGCTGTGCCTCTCTCCCCTTCTTCATATCCATGTGGTTGCTCGATGAAGATCTCCTCCAGCTCTCCGTAGAGGAAGGCAGTCTTCACATCCAGATGATGCAGCTCTAGGTCTTCAGCAGCAACCATAGCTAGCAGTGCACGGAAGGTGGTATGCTTACTTGCAGGTGCAAACACTTCGTTGAAGTCCACACCTTCCTGCTGCAAGAAGCCCTTTGCCACCAGTCTTGCCTTGTAGCGTTCAATGTTGCCCTGACCATCACGCTTCACCTTGAAGACCCATTTCACTAGAATGGTCTTCACTCCTTGCGGTAACTGCTCCAGTGACCAAGTGTTGTTGGCATTGAGTGACGCAATCTCCTCGTCCATAGCACGCTGCCATTGCTCCGCATCTGGTGCTAACAATGCCTCCTCGTAGGTGCTTGGCTCCTCATTCTGCACACTGGCGACGTGTGCCTTGTGTAAGAAGTCAGGTGCCTGTCTCTCCCTCACTGGGTATCTTCGAGCTGCGTGTTCCTGCTGTTGGTACGGCTCCTCTTGGCTTGCTACAGCTGAGTCCTGCTCACCCTTGTTGTTGATGATGGCCTTGCCTGTAGCCTCCACTGTTTTAGGATGCTCCGGCTGTGCTTTATCTTCAGGAAAGAAGCCTGCTTCTGGTTGTGATAATCCCTCGTGGAAAACCAACTCTCTGCTCACAATGATCTTCTGAGTGTCCTCGAGCAAGATCCTGTAAGCCTTGGAACCCGGTTCATAGCCAACGAAGATGCCCTTCTTGCTGACCAGCTCCAGCTTGTGCCTGAGCTGTTTAGGCACTAGTGCATATGCCGTGCATCCAAATACACGCATACCACTCACATCTGGTGTGGCTCCAAAGAAGTGCTCCCACGGAGTCTTTTGCTCTGAGCTCACCGGAGACCTGTTGCGGATGTAGTTGGCAGTGAGTACCGCCACCTTCCACAAACTGTCTTCCATCTTTGTGTCTTTGAGCATGGCTCGAACACGCTCCAGGAGTGTCCTGTTGAGGCGTTCAGCTGCTCCATTCTGCTGCGGGGTGTAGGGTGCCGTTGTCTCGTGGCGTATGCCCTTGCTGGCGAAGAACTCCTTCAACTCCTTGTTGATGTACTCCCCTCCTCGATCACTCCTCATTGCCTTCATCTTGTTGCCAGACTGCGTCTCCAACAAGGCCACGACTGTGCGCACAGCTCCAGCAACTTCTGACTTCAGTGTCAGCGGAAAGATGACGGATAGCTTGCTGCAGTTGACGAGGAATGTAGCAAAGTACCTGACCCCTCCCTTCGCCACAATGCGCATAGGGCCACAGACATCCATGTGCACAAGCTCGCAAGGATGCTGACTGCTAGAAGAGGATGATGGGAATGGCATAGCATGCTGCTTTGCAACCAGGCATGGTTCACGAAGTGCATCTAATGCATTCGTGAGTTCTTCTGTGCTCAGATGGATGCCCTTGACCATCTTCTCAACGACAAGGCGAGTGAGGTTGACGTAGCTGAGATGCCCGAACCTTTAATGCCACAATGTTGGCGACTCCTTGTCCTTCACCATCATGGCTTGAATGTCAATGTCCTGAGGGTGCTGCTCCACGTGGTAGAGCCCTCTCGGATCAGCGATTCCAACCATGTGCACGACCCCATCAAGGATGACTGTGCAGCCACCCTTCCGAAATAGGATCTTCGCGCCTAAGCGCTCCGCAACCCTCACAGAGAATAGACTCGCAATAGCCTTAGGAACATGCAGGACATTGCGTAACAACACCTCGCGTAGTGTGTTACCAACCTTGCACTGGAGTCGTACGTTGCCAACTCCCTCAGCCACCAGTACTTCACCACCGAAGCCCGCCACCTTGATTGTGGACGTCAGCTTCTTGTAGCCCTCCATCACCTCCTTGTTTGGTGTGAGATGACGATCGCAGCCAGAGTGCACCACCCAGAAAGCTGTGCTCGCCCTCGAACTGGATGTAGTGAAGGCGACATGTTTCTCCTTGTGTTGGTGCTCGTTGCCGCTGTTGCTGGTGCTTGCTCTAGGTTGCCCCTGATGTTTCTTCCTACAGTCCTTCACAATGTGCCCCCTTCCAACCACACCAGTGGCATGTGAGGTCTTTGTGACGAGGATTGCCTGGCTTGTTGCCCTTGTACTTCTCTTCATGGTTGCTCTTCTTTGCGTGCTTGCCGGTGTAGAAGGCGACGGCATCCGCTTGCTCGTCCTTCTTCACAACCCTCTGCTCCACGGTGAGCAGCTTCGGTAGCACATCGTCCAACGTCAACTCGGATGATGACGTTTCCAGCAGGGTTGCGACGACCTCATACTCTGCTGGTAGCCCTGCAACAATGGCCAGCACTACCTCCGTCTCCCCCATGTTGTGGCCGACGTTGATGAGGTCCGCCCACAGCTCTCTCGCGCGCGCAACATACTTTGTGATGGGTTCTGCTGCCTCCTTCCTGAGTGCGCTCAGCTGCTTGCGTAGCTGCAATTTTCTGGCGTTGTTCTTGGCTCTGAAAACGGCTGATAGCTTTTCCCAAGCTTGTCTACCATCTTCACATGCAGTGAGCATGGGAAAGTGATGCGGTTTGCTGTTCAACACAAGCAAAGAGTGTGCTTCTGCTGAATGCTCTGACCACACAGTGTTCGCTCCTGGTGCTGGTGGTGGTGCCTTCGGATCAACGTACTTCCACACCTTCTTGTGGATGAGCAAGGCCTTGATCTCCACGCACCATGTATTGTAGTTGTCGGTGTCCAGCTTTGCAATCTGCCCCTTGTCGTAGGTCGCCTCCATCTTTGTCGTGCCTGCCTTCACTTGCAGTTGACACCCAAGGCTCTGCTACCAACAAGCTACCGTAGTGTAGAACTACTATGCACACAAGCTAGTCTCACACTCCTCAAGCGTAGTGTGGGCCCATAACCTGTTGAAGGACTAGCATGCACATGTAGTTGAGGCAAGCATAGACACACAGAGACAGAGCTACCGCCACCAGAGCATACACAAGTCACATCACATTCATCTATTACAAGTTGTCCGCTGGTTCTTATACCAGCCAGTTACACACACGTCTACGTTTGCAAGCACTGCGTAAGCTATACTCAGCCTTTTGATGCGCTCTAAGCTGCGTTTTCTTTCTTACAACCAGAGCTTCTCAACAAGCTCTCACACGCCTAGTATGAGTAAGTATACGCGGAGATACGAAGCAGTTAGTAAGGCTTCTGTCTGGAGTCCGGAGTCTGGTCCGACGATGCCATCTTGCTAAGTCCGGACCTAGTGCTCGTCCTTACGACCTTCTACTCCTGTGTGGAGGGTCGATGCTGATTGTATGTNTTTGCACTTCAAGTGGTTCAGAAGGTTTAGGACTAGCTGTTTGCACTTCAGGTACTCTTGCACAATATTGCATGTGTTTCTGCCACTCAACTACACGTGCCTACGGTTCATAACTAGTTTTTTGCACTTTAAGCACTCTTGCACAATAACACATGCAATCCTGCCACTCCGGTGCATGTGCCTATTGGTGCGCGAGTGTGCTTGAAGTGCAAACCATGTTTTGCTGGTTCAGGACTAGTTGTTTGCTCTTCGTGTACTCTTAAACAACATAGCAAGGTTCCTGCACCTCAATTGCACATGCCTGAGGGTGGGTGAATGTGGTTGAAGTGCTAACGTGGTCTTAATGGTTCAAAAGTAATTCTTTGCACTCAAGGCACTCTTGCACAATATCGCATGTGGTTTTGCCATTCAAGTGCATGTGCCTGGGGGTAGGTGAGTCAAGCTGATCGCTTTTTAGGTGGCCATAAGCATCCGGACTAGTTTTGCACTTTATGTACTAGTGCACGTTAATGCATCTGATGCTGCAATCCAATTGCATATGCATGAGGCTCACGCGAAGTGAGTATGCATGGAGTGCAACTCTCTTATTCTAAAGGTCAAAGAAGGGCTCCAAGTTGTTCCTTGCAGATCTGATACTCTTGCATAATAATGAATGTGATTTTATCACTGAATTGCACGTGATAGTGGTGGGTGAGTGTGCCTAAAGTAAAATATGAGTGCTGTCCCACTCGTGCACCCAATCACATGTGATCCTACATGAGGATGGGTGACTATGTCTGCATGCATAGGCGGTGTCATGAACACCTCTGGTACTCTTGCACAACACTCAATGTGACCCTTCCACTTGAATGCATGTGCCCAAGGCTGGGTAAGTTAAGCTGATTGCTTGAAAGGTGCGCACAAGCATCTAGACTCGTTCTTTGCAATCTAGGTATTTTTCTACAATATTGCCGGTGATCCTGCCACTTAATTGCATGTGACTAAGGGTGGGTGAGTGTGCTCGGAGTGCAAATTTATTGCAAAGGGTTCAGAACTAGTTCGTTGCACTTCAAATACTCTGCACAACACAGCATGTGACACCTAAATGCATGTGCCTGAGGGTGGGTGAGTCAAGCTGATTGCTTGAAAGGTGGGCACAAGGATCTGAACTCATTCTTTGAAGTCCAAGTAATTTCCTACAGTATTGCAGGTGACCACAACACTCAATTGCGTGTACATGAGGGTGGTTGAGTGTGTTTAAGGTGCAAATCTGGTTTTGAGGGTTCGGGACTAGTTCGTTGCACTTGAGGTACTCTTGCACAACACTGCATGTGACCCTGCCACCTAATTGCATGTGCCTGAGGGTGGGTGAGTCAAGCTAATTGCTTAAAAGGTGGGCACAAGGATTTACTATGTTTGAATGCATGCATTGGAGGTGACCTGAAGTGCACAGTGCACACTTTTGCCACTCTCAGGGAAGGGTGAGTATTTTGCTTTGTTGAGTGTGTCTAGTTGCTCAAGCCGTTTGCAGATGTTAATGAACTTGCATGTGTATATACTAATAGCTAAGTAGTTAAGCGAACATACGCATGCACCAGTAGCCATGCACGCGGTTGCCTGAATGTCCAACAAACATGTGGAATGCTAGCATTGTTGCCTAACTCTGTCATGTCAGTGGTGTACATTTTGCAGTGCACATGGCCATGGAACTAATCGACCATCTACAATCACGTAGTTGTATGCCGCCGTGTGATGTGTGGCCATGCCAACCAGCGGCACTTCTATTTGCTGAAACATTGACGCAACTCCAGTCGCAGCATTGAACACACCTGTCACAATCAATGAGAGAGAGAGAGAGAGAGAGAGAGAGAGAGAGAGGGGGGGGGGGGCCCTGAGAGCTGTGCTCACCAAGCATGGTGTTTGTGGTCACATGTGTCTGTAGTGAATGAGAAGTGCCTGCTCGTTCACCTGTTGCACACACCCGCAAGTGAACACATTGAGCGTTAAGCCAGTGCAAGCGAGTGTTGCTGTGCAGGCAGCACCAGCAGATAAAGCCCTCAGGCTAAGGCTTACCGTGGGTACGTGTCTGACTTGCCGGTGCTGCACCATCATGATTGACACTAGCTTCGGCTTCTCCACCTGGCCCAACTGCACACAAGCTATTCAGCATGCAAGGGTAACCATCAGCAAGTGTGTGTGGGGGGGGGGTCTCACCGGGTGGGGGGTGAGCAGCATCAATGTTGCACTGTGAGTTGTTCTTGGCCGCCGCTGCTGCAGCCTTCTTGCTCCTGGTTTCAGCAGCTTTGCGTGCTCCTCTGCTGCGATTCGCTGAAACAACTTGCAAGTGCTCAGTGTACCACCTGACTTCATCCGCTCCCCCCACCAGCAGCTGCTTGGCCAGCATGTCCGCAAACGCCTGAACTTGGGAACCGTCACCATCATGTTTGCCAAGCAGCCCGGCGGTCTTAGCAGCCTCGGCAATCCTGGTAGATGGCGGTGTTGGTGGATCACAGCTTGCACCTTCCGCTTCAACCTTCTCCCACACTTGCTGTGCCGTTAAGTATTGCCCTGTGCAGATCGTCCTGTTCCATCGCTTGCATTCCTCACAACCAATGCCGCCGTATGGCCGAGCTAGATCTATTGTTGGCCAAGGAAAAAAGCCATATGAGGGACCACCAGCAAACCATCTTGTTGCTGATGCTGGCGGCCCCGCCATGCACTCGGGGTGTGGACAACCAGGCTTGTAATAACAGCGCAGCATGAACACATACTAGCATGGAACATCTGCTCTTTGTTCTTGGGCGTATTTGTGGTTGTTCAGCACAAGCAGCACCTTATTAAAATGTGCCGCCAGGTTTGGTTGCAGACGTGCCAAACGCTGCCGGTCAACAGCGCCACTCCCATACTTCTTGCCCTCCATAGTACCACCCTTTAGATACGCCAACAAGTAGGCTCTGCGCCGCAGCAATGCTTGAGCACTTGCATCATTGCAGCCTTGTACCAGCTTGATGCTTGTTTTGCCGAAGGAGCAACCATCAACCCTCTCTATGTACATCTCCGTTGCTGCCTGCATGTTGTTGCTATACATGGCTTCGTCCAGCTTCTTGTCTCGCATGTTGTTTCCTTCCAATGTGGATGTGATGAACAAGCCTGCATGTCCTTGAGCCAAGCAACCGTATTGCAGCTCGGTGCGGTTCTTGTATGAACAGCCTGCCTCCCTTGTTGTCAACAAAGACACACGCTTCGCATTGACAAAATGACGCTGAGCAAAGTGGAACTGCACCTCCACATGGGATGGGCCTTCATCGCTTCCGCCGTCGGCGCGATAGTGAATATACTCTTTCTCCCCACCTGTGGCAGTGTTGAGAACGGCTGCTTTGGCCACGTGCAAGGAATTGACCATATCCATATCGGCTGCATGCTGTGCTGGACACTTCTCATAACTGCCAGTAGCTTTAACAACACCGACCGCCACTTCCGTTGTGGTCTTTGTGGCCGGAAAGTTGTACGTATTGGTCTGCAACACGGATGTATACTTGTTCACATAGTCTGCGCGGACAGTCAAAGCCAGTTCGTCGCGCAGCATCGATGTAGGGTGCTTGCTGTTGACAGCACAATCCAATCGAAACCCTGCCGCGTCGTCACGCCCAAGCACAACCTTGTCCTGGCCATCCTCTAGCTGTAGCCAGTCCAGTCCATTGTAGAGTGCAGCAGACCAGTGCGTATCTGGGTTGGCTTTTAATGAAGCCTTTGGGCATGCGACGTGACGCAATTGCTGCCAACCCTTTGTAACGAGCAGCTGAACAGCGTCGCTTATTGCGCGCAACGCATAGCTGTACGACAGTCCCATAGCTGTTATGCTCACCGTAGTGGCTACGCAGCAGCTTCGGCATACACATGAACGTCATCTTCTTCTCAACTCGCCTGTTGCCGTTGAAGATCAGAAGGCCTGTCCGACGCCAGCGATCAGCACCCACACCCGCTGTGCGGCACAACACCTCCATAACATCTCCAACGTCTGGGTGTCTGCGCTCGAAAGCTTGTCTCCTTCCCGTTGCAGAGCGTGCACGTCCCCACATGCCAAACTCAGCCACAGCAACTGCAATACCCTTTGTACGCTGGCGCCGCAACCTCCGCCGCTGCTTGGCCACCATTGCGCTGAACCTAGGGTCTGCTACTGACTGAATCCCAGTAAAGTTGATGTCCTCATTAGAGTCATCAAAAATGTCGCCTTGCACAGCAGCTGATGCTGTAGCCACTCTCTCTTGCCTTTCGTCTTCAATCACACGAGTAGCTTGCAGTAGCTGTGCTTGAGCAAACTCCAGTGGTGTCTCTTGTAGCAAAGCATGGCCATGACGCAGCACACCCTCAATATCTTCCTTCAAACTCAACCTCTCTTCGAGTGCAGACACGAAGCGGCCCCAATGACAACCCACGTCAGCTATCAACCTTAACAAGTCAGCGTCTGCTACACCAACTGGCTCGAGTGTCAAAGATGGTGTCGAAGCAGCCTCGTCCACTTCCAGTTGTTCTCTTCTCAAGTCGTCAGCCTCATCATCGCTGCTATCAAACTGTTCAATACCCAACGCCTGCAACAGTATCTTATCTTGTTCGTGATACACCTTGTTGAAAACCTCGCGAACCTCCATGCTTGATGCTAACGCCTGCTAGATCTTTCGTCTGCGTGTGGCCATCTGAGTAAGCCCATACTCCTCCAATGCTCGCTTATCACCCATGCCGCTGGTCGCTGCAAACATCAAGCCTTGCTGGTCTGCTTCGGTTGATGACAGATCACACAACAGCCTCAACAGTGGCTTGGACAAGCATGGTGAAGTAGTCACTCTCTCCTTGGCAACAAAGCTGGTGTACAAACGCTGCATCTTCAAGTAGTCTACGCCTTCATACTTCTCCACCACCCAGATTGACCCATGCAACATCAAGGTCACAACGGGCAGCTGCAGCACCGCTCGTCTCGTGTTGTACGACAAGTATGCACCAGTTGTTGGTGACAGCAGATCATGCACCTCACGCAATGGTACAGCGCCTTGGTCTAACACTCGGTTCGCAACGCGCACGAGTCCATCACATCGGTGACAAGGAGCCTGATGCTTGGCCAAGGAATGAGCTGAAGAAGCTCGCATGTAGTCCTTCAAAGATGTGCCGGTTGCTATGGATACGTACACGCCGGGCCCAACACACTGTTGCTGTGCATCATCCAAGCGTCTGCCCTTCAACGCCCAGTACGACAACATGATGCCCTGCTGCATGCTGCCCCCACCTGGACACAACCATGTGGTGGATGCAGCTACTCCAAAAAATGCTCTTCCTCATGGTCAATGTCATCTTCACACTGATATTGCCCACTATGGCAAGCCTCGTGTTGTTGCTCATCTCCCAGTGCATCCTCAACCTGCTCCTCTTGCTGTGCGTCAACATGAGTCTCTATGTTGACATTCACTTCTTCCATAGCAGTGTCACTGAGTGATGATGTGTCTGACTGTGTGGTGTCTGCAACACCACTCCTCACAGTGTGCTCAAGATCCCGCTCACAGCAATCGTCCTTGTCGGTGCAGCTGTCGCTGACTGGGGTGCGTTCACACGACTGCGCACGCTGAGCTTTGGCCTTGCGCTGGGCATTTGACCTGTGCTTGGTTTGCAGCATGGCAATCTGCAACTCAACTGCCTTGATTTCGCTGCTGTAGTCCAGAATCTTTGCTGTGTTTTCATTGCTTTCTCGTGCTCACCTTGCTGAGACTGAGCTTCCACTGCATTGGCCGCCAGTTGCTTGGCCTTCTTGACCTCTTCAAGCTGCTCTTCCAAATGCAGCAGATGTGTTGCACAATGATCTGCTGTTGTGTATTGACGCTTCTTCCTCTGCACTGCATGCGCACCAGCTTCGCGTTGTTGAAGCACTACTTTTGAGCGTGAGCCACTGCGCTTCTTGAAGTCATATGTGCGACTAGCCAGCATGCGCACCAGTACCATCAATAACCCTCTGTGTGCTGCAAGGCCTGGGTACTTCATGCATAGCAAGATGCCAGCAAAATTCATAGCTATCTCATAGTCCTTCAGGTTGTCTCGCTTGTACAACACTGCACCTTTAGCTGCTTTTACGTCATCTGATGACATGACCTCCGGCAAGCTTTCAACAGCAGTCAACAGCTGCTCAGTCTCCTCGACAGTAAGGCTCGTGGGCTGCTTGGAGAGTTGGCGCACAACAAGCTTCACAACATCACCACTCGGAGCAGCTGCAAAGTCTGTGCTGCCTTGATTGGACACTCTCTTGTACGTCATGAACGCAGTGAGACTGCTTTGCACACCCTGAGTTCGACGTGTTGCTGCCATGACGGATGATGACGTGACGGTAGGGGACACGGCATTGCGCATCATGCCAGCTGGCGTGGCCGCGTTGAACTTCATTTTCTGCAGCAGTCCCAACATGCGCTTCACATCGAACTCCTTCATCTTCAAGGCGTCATCATGTAAGATCTCTTGCAGCTCAGTGTCTTCAGCGTCTAACAGATCCTGCACCGACTTCACTCTCAGCTCCTGTAGCTGATGTTCGTACTCCATGCACGCGCATGACTCAAGGAAGTCAGCCATGGCAGGCAATGCGGCCATGGTTTCCTGCATGAAGGTCAAGCGAATGACTGAGAGTTGAGCGCTGTTCAGCGGTGACAGTGCTGCTTGCTAGCAAGCACATGCATGCAGAACACCAACACAAGTGGATGCTGCTGAGGATGACGGTGGTGACCATACTATAGATGGCAGGCATATGCATGCAGGACTTGAGATGACGACTGCTGTTGACGATACACATGTAAGCACGCATATGCAAGTGCACACGCCCAAGAACAACAGCACAAACAACTTGATAACCATCTTGATCATTGTGGCAGACGATGAGATAAAAAGGCAAGTGGTGAAGCACATTCAGCTGTAGGTGTTGTTCACTTTAATCAATAATATTCCTACCAAGCCCATGCCCTCAATTGAAGTATTACTGCAACATTACCAATTGCTCATCGTGTGGACGCAGCTGCAACAGCGTATGTTGCCTTGCAAACAATGTCTCTGACTGTTTACAATAACGTGCTAACTTGCACCTGTAATGGTGCAGCCGCAATCTGAACTAGCAGCAGTCAGTGCAATGGACTTTAAGTAAATACTATACAGCACAAGAAAAGTAGTAGCAACGAGTATAGCTACATGCAAGTGGATATGGTTGTGGTTGCAGCAAGTAAAGTGAGCAACAACATGCATGTGACGCTGTACTGTTAGATCAACAAACATGCCACTGAGTGGCCTTAACTGCGTGCTCCAAGCAGAAGCGAACTTGCTGACAGTGAGTGAAGCAATGTGTTGCTTGACAAGCGTACCTCAAGACTCAACGCCTTGTGATGTCAATAGTCAGACCAGCTCCGCCCACGTCAGCTCCAATCCCACCGCCGCCGCCGCCGCCGCCGCCACTTCCTGCTCCTTCTTCTTCAGGCTGAGCTGGGTCACACGTGCTTTCCCGCCATTTTTGTGCCCGAGGGGGGTCGGCCGGTAATTGTAAAGGAGTTGGGCGGGGGATGTGCAAGTGCCCGACCCAATGCTGCAAGATGTATAGGGAATTGTAGTCAGCCCCACCCCTCATGTATCGGAGATGATGGGGCCTTACAAACAGGCCGTTTCCGACACTGTGGGGCATTGTGGGGCAGAATTCCGGCCCATGGGGCAATTCCCCACACTCGCCCCATGCGGGTGGGTATCGAGGTACACTTGATAGGTGCATGACCAAGCAGGAGACTCCGGACTTGCTCATGAGGCTGGCGCAGCCTGACGCAGCCAACGCCTTGGAGAACGGCGAGAACTCCGCGTATATTTAGCCTTAGGAGACGTGGCTTAGCTTGTTGGAAAGCTTTGGCTGTAAGCTAGACAATTAAGCTTACATAATGGCAATCCGCTGAGTATAGCTTACGCGGTGCTTGCTAAAGTAGACATGTGTAGTCTGGCTGGTATAAAGGCCAACAGAATTAACAAGTTGTTGGTTCGGGTGAAACCCCTTTGCAAGCCTTGTGTGCACGCTTTGTGTGTATGTTCTAGTGCATGTGTATGCTGTAGTTGGCCAGCGCTAGCTCAGTGTTCAACAGGTTATGGGCCCACACTGCTAGTGGTTCAAGAGAGGACACAGCAACTAGTGGAAAAGCTGAGCGGAACTGCTATTTGCAGAAGACCTCTGACATAGGCGTGACAAGATGGCAGAAGATGAAGACTCCAGCGTCAGGTTGTTGGTGGCACCTCTAGAACTGGAGAACTACAGCACATGGAGCATAAAGATGAAGGCGCTCTTGAAGCACAAGGGATTGTGAAAGTATGCCGATCCCAACGGTAACGCACCTGTAGAGGGTACGCAGAGTGTGTGGTTGGAGAAGAGTGAAAAGGCATTGCATTGCTATTCTTAAACGTGAAGGATCACCATCTCGTGATGCTTGATGAGTGTGAGCATGCAAAGGAAGCGTGGCAGAAGCTGGCAAATACATTCAAAGCAAGCAACAATGCAAGGAAGCTGTTGCTGAGACGGCAGCTGAACGTGCTGAAGATGGAGTCAGCGGTTCCTATCTCCAAGTACGTGAGACGAGCAAGGGAGCTGTGAAAAGACCTCACTTTAATAGGCGCGAGGTGAAGGAGGTGGAGCTGGTTTGGGCTATCCTCTCCGGTCTTCCTGAGGAGTACGACATGGTGGTGACCGTGCTTAAGACGCCAAGGCAAGAACTCAAGCTCAATGTGATGCTGCCCATGCTGCGTCAACAAGAAGAGAAGACAGGCAGGAGCTCCCTTCATCCCTTCCTGACAAGGGATGAAGCAGATTCGGTGGCGTTTGCTGCTTTAAGCTCAAAGAAAGGAAGTCAGGGTGGAGGAGGAGGCTCGTACAACGGTGGCA
>RHPI01003798.1:0-52170 GCA_009103225.1 Chlorokybus atmophyticus
TAATAGACTGTATAATCCCGTTGGGACCCTTATTTAATCCTAAATAAGGGCGGGGAACCTCTATGGAGGTAGCACACCGTTACAGACAGTAACCCACCTTTGTTATGCCAGTCTTGTTTGGTCCCTTCAATCATGTCGCCGTGGTTACAGCTGCTGGTGGGTTGGATGTTCTTAGAGGCAGTATTGTGGTGTGCCTTTGCCCACTCGGAGGGGGAGCCCTGTAAGATATCGCCCGAGTTACTGTTGTTATTGGCTGTGCCCTTGGTAGGCATGGTGGGGTTTGACACCAAGGACACCCCTCCGACACCCTGCCCGCCCTGTGCGAACATGGAGTTCATCCCAAACCTCGACCACAATGCCCACTACGCCCCTGGCAGCGCCGCCAACGATCCACCAAACGCCACATACCCTCGGCATTACGCCCCTGTAAGGGCATAGCTTGGTGGAGCTATCAATGGTGTTTTCATACGCAGGGACTGGAATTGTCAAACTTGTCAATGGTACGAACTGCCATTGCAACTGTATAAAGGTACCATTTCAATGGTACCTTTTGGCAAATGCATCTTCGTACCATTGAAGTGGTTCAATCAGGATATTTATGCAGAGACGTGCAATGGCTTGATTGTACCATAATAATGGTACGACGAAGCCAGTGAATGGCGGCCAAGTTTTCCGCCTCTGACATGTAAGGGTAGCGGTGTGGCGGCGGCGGTGGCGGTGGCGGCGGCGGTGGCGGCTGTGCGTGTTGCTGGATATGATGCAGGCTACATTGGCGACGCCTGTGTCGACATCAGTAGTGAGCTATGGGAGTCCTTTGTTCGTTTTGCCACATGCGCTTTGCCCCACGCAGCTCGGTCTACATGCACATTATTAGCAGCAGGGTGTGCAAGCAAATCAAGTTGTATGTCGGCCAGCGTCTATTACAGTACGATGCGGGTCATGTTGAACCGGGGCACTCAAACCAGGATGCGCACATGCTTGATGCTGATTCCTCTAGGAGACACACGCACAGCAGCAACATGAGGAGGAGGAAGCGAACGAGGGCTTTCGATGTGTGCGTGTGCATGAGAAACTTGTGACACGCCAACATGGAAGTGGAGGCGTCCCTTCGCACGCGTCGGAATTCAGGTGGTATGGCTCGGAGCATGCTCTTGCAGCGGCATTCGTGCAGTGCAACAACGGCCAAGGCCTAACGGCCAAGGCCTAACGGCCAAGGACATGGGGCGGATCATCAAGTGCATCTGAAATGCACACTTCCTGACGGAAGAGCTCCAGTGGGAGACCGATGTGCATGTGGCCAGCTACCTCCGGACCTCGATTGCTTTCTCTCAGTCTGAGGTGTGTTCACAGTGTGCGGTGCATGTGCTTCAACCAACAGAGCCATGTCACATATGCACATGCGAGTGTGCTGCCGTATCAAAACTACGTGACGGCTGACCTGTGCAAGCCTGGAGACCTGAGGATCAGGACATCAGCGTCACATATATGCCGGCCAAGGTCTGTGAAATGCAGTACTCAATGCAGTATCGATGCAGTATTTATTCCGAGGCCAGCATGCCTGTTAATGCTCTTGGTCGGAGGTATGGCTCGCGTGGTTGTATGGCAATCCACATGCCGCTAATGGCTTCAATCTCCAGTACAGTGGTGACGAGCACATTTTTGGCCATCCTTTCACGGCAATGGTGGAAGGATGTGGAGGTGGATTTGAGGAGAGAGGTGGGGGAAGCGTCCTACTTGGCGCCTGCCATTCTGTACAGTGACAAGACCACGCTGGACAGCGCGGGCAAGCGCTCTGGCTACCCTCTAATGGCATCGCTTGCCAACTACAATTGGGACATGTATGCTAGCAACATGGGGTTGTTATGATAGCGCTTCTGCCGGTGGTTCACGCAGTGGCCGGGCATCCCACCTGGGCGCAAGGCAAGGAATCGTTCTCAATTTGAAAACGTGAGATTTTTCATCACGCTTTAAATGTAGTGTTAGGGGATGTGAAGCGGGCGAGCTGTGAAGGTCTGCAACTCATCGACCTGAATGGCATCGAGCGTTATGTGTTTCCCGAGCTTGCCAACTACATCAGCGACTTGCAGGTAGTGGGCATGCATGGTTGTAACCGGATGCAGCCTGCTGGCAAACAGTGCATGGAGGATGTTGTCAGTAGAGCATCTGAGTTTGTCGTGTTGCAGGAGACTGCCACACTCGCATGCACTATGTCGGGCAACCAAAAACGACATCCTTGCGATATTTGTCTCGTCACCAAATCAATTTATTGAAGATGGATCAGGACCAGGAATTGAGAACCGAGGCTTTCTACACACCAGCGATACGTCAGCTGCGTGCGGACCTGCATAGCGGTGTTAGAAATGCACGCCAGACAACCAACGCTTTTAACGAGCAGCACTCTATGCATGTTGAGGAGGTTATGGTTAAATTACCGGCATTCGTGAGGATGAATGAATTTCCGTGAAATCAGGCAATGTTTGTTTGGCAACATAATGCACTGTGGGGTTGGCGACAGTCGCAAGTGCCGGGAGGTGACTGCTACTCTCGTCTTGCCCCTGACGCAATGCATGTGCTGGGAGGCATCATTGACCACCTGCTTGCTGCTGTGTACGGCACTGAGAAGGAACGATTGCGTCCATCCATGAGACAGATTCTGCAGGCCAGGCACGTCTTTGGTGTTGCTTTTGTGTTAAACATAAAAGCCAACGACACATGCTCACAAGCAGATGTGCACAGGCTGCATACACTGTGCACGTTGTTCTTCTTTCTCAACTGTGAGGGTTGCATCTTTCATGCCTGGCAGAATGACTCATGTGGTTGTGCTTGCAGAGGGTCGGTTGGAAACCCTAACCCAAACGCATTTGGCCGTAACGTGGCAACCTCGGCCGTCAGCAACCCTTCCCCAAGCAAGTGGAAGATTGGCAACGAGGTAAGCACTGTGTGACACTGTGAAACTGTGTGTATGTGTGTAACGGATTGTTCTTTTGTGGACAGAATTTGCGAGATGCCGTCGTCGAAATCATAAACGGCCACTGGGTAGAGAGCCACGTTTATCCCAAGGAGGACAGTATTCGTAACGTCATGTGTCAAGTGCTGTGAATGCTTCATGACCTCACTGTACCGTGACACTGACCAACCTGCCCGTGACAGGTAGTTGGCTTTGACTATAACGACGAGGCCGATGCGGCCAATATCTATAGGTGTCCTGGACGCCCAAGGAGTGCCCCTTCCACTGGAGTGTCGCCTTGAAGAAAACTACGCAGGTGCGGTCTGAGAACGTCACCAAGATCAAGCATGTCCTCGAGAAGGAGTACAAGTGGACACTATTTAACAGTAAGCGCAAGTGAGTTGGGTCCCTCACCACCATGTCTGCTATGCAACACTGCCTTCTTACTCAGCCTCCATACACACGTACGCATCTCGCATATTGTAACCGATTCAATTAGGCACATCGACGCCCCTATGGACCCCGAGACCCAAAAAGCACAGATGCGCAACGCGCTTCAAAATAAGTCACAGGCACCATTCTAGCCTGGTGCAGGCTCAACTTGAACTATTTATATCATGACCAATGCCTTGTTGGTATGACTGTCGCAGACAAGTTATGGCGGAGATTTGAGGTGACCGACAATGCAGACCCGGAGCGGAGGAGATACATCCATGAATGGGGCAATCCCATAATCTGGCAAATGATCGTGCAATGCTGGTCTTACGTCGTCACTACACCTGGTTGCTGGCAGCTGAAAGTCAACCACCTCGCATACCTGTTGCTTACGGTGAGCACTCTGAACTCAATCATTGGCAATTCAGGAATGCTGTAGCCCCAAACTACAGGCTTGCAGACGCGCTACAGTGAATACTATTACTAGTAGTGGCTTTCGATGCCACTAAGACATGCCTGTAAACTACGCAGGTGGAGCGCATCCTAAAGGGCAAGGATGGAGACTCTCTCCTAGCTGCCAGCATCGACGCACATGAAGAGTACCTCAGCAAAATCAGTACCATAATCATGTCAATGAAGCGGGAGATGAGGCAACGGTACGCAGCCCTCCAACCATTCACCCTTGTGAAACGCAGCACTGCATCTTATGTAGAATACTTGAAAGATACCAATCGGTGCCGGCCGCAAGAGACAGCAGCTCGTGACCCGCTCGCTGAGGCAGAAGCGGCATTTGATTGGCTGGCACAACCGTTTGAAGAGGAAGAGCAAGCTCCGGCGTCTCCTCCACAAGCCCCAGCGCGTGGTGCTTTGTTCCATGATGACGAGCGAAGCGATGATGGAGAGGAGCTGTAGTGCAGTTGGTAGTCCGTTTAGCTGGTCGTGTACATAGCTGCAAGGCTCTTGTGACTAAGTGTTGTGCATCTTAAACCAGCTCAGTCAATCGTCATTATGCTCATGCATATCAATACTTGCATCCCTACAATATACAACAGGACTACAGGCATTCGAGTCACATAATCGAACTACAAGCCTTGGCAAGTGACTGAGAGACACTGTACACATTTCACGTACCTGTACGGCACAGGCACATCATGATGGCAGTCAGCGACAGTCGCGTGTAGTCATGCTATGCAAATACATATAACGACAATTAGGCATCAGTCACCTTTGGTTGCTTAACGAATGCCTTATTTTATCGTTAATTACCTAGTTGATGCTTGTGAATCAGGTTTAGTCGCCTGCGCTGGACTAGTGTGTAACCTGCAGGTGCCTGTCACATAGGCTGAGTCACCTACGTAAGATTGATGTGTAATTTGCAAGTGCCTGCTAATTAGGTGTAGTCACCTGTTAAAGCCTGATGTGTAACTTACAAGTGCCCGTTGATTAGTTGTAGTCACCTGATAAGGCCTGATAAGTATTTAGCGGGTACCTGTTAATTAAGTGTAGTCACCTGTTAAGGCCTTATAAGTAACTAGCAGGTGGCTGTTAATTGGGCATAGTCACCTGTTAAGGCCTGATAGGTAACTAACAAGCGCCTGTTAATTAGGCATAGTCAACTGTTAAAGACAAAATTGTAACTAAAAGGCCTGATACTAACGGAAGTTACTATTAGGTCCATGTATCGAGATTACAGGTGGACTGAACCACGACAGTAGTATTCTTAGGTGCACGGCCGTTGCCAATATATAGTCGGCCGGCAAGGGAAACATATTGCGACGATGGCATGTTTACCGTGCACATGCAATTGAACAATCGTTGGTTCAGTAGTTGCCAATGGCAATCGCGATTCGCAAGCTTGATGTGTTCGCACTACCATTTGTAAGCTATATAAACGCATGTATTACCCGTTTAATTTATAATTGCTTCGTTCGCTGTAATAATATAAAGACACAATTGTAGGCGGCCAGTAGCAGCCTACAACTCAATAATATATATCGTTCACTTTTATTATTATTAAGCGGCTGAAGCAGCACAGTAGGCCCCTGGTTTGTTAACCTTAGATAATAATTTAACGACATCTACATTTAAGGTGTAGTTGAAGTGTACATGGCATATACACAAAATGATGTAAAGGTGCGCAGCCGTTGCGCAGCGCGCAAATTCATCACAGAAACGATAAGTGCAATTACATCATTAATAACAGACAAGTCATCAATGGCCTATGTGTTTTTTATCAACCCAATTCATTATTGATATAATTCAAATTCGTAACACACGACAAGTAGGGAGGAACAATGTCTGAAAGTTGAATGGCCTATGTGTTTTTGGTCAATCCAATTTACCATTGATATGAATCAAACTCGTAATATACGACAACTAGAGAGGAAAAAAGTTGAATAGCCTATTTGTTTTGGTTCAACTCAATTTATGAGTGATATGATGCAAACTCGTAATATACGTCAAGTAGGGAGGAACAATGTCTGAAAGTTGAACAAGTTATCTTGCAGTGCAACTGCCTGGTGTTGATTGAACACAAGTTGAGCCCTTTCAAGTAGACATCCATAAAAACACTTCTCAAATTTATGTCTTTACCTAAATGTCCTTAAAATCACTTTACGTGTTTACGTGTCAACTTGTGCCCTCGTTCACAATTATGATCATCTTAAACAAAGCTTATGATCTTTACATGCTTTGTGCTTGGATCTATTAGATTGCAAATTGCAGCTTGCAGTCCTATTTGCATTATGCGCAAATGCTGGTAGTGCATGCGCACACTTACGCATTCGAAAAATGGTGATCGATGTTTATACGTGATAAGCCTTAATGCATTACTTTTTCAGTCATGTGTGCTTAATGCACGCAAGGTGCAACAACAGTTGTCATTCATACGTCATTCATACACATGCATAGTGCAATGTAAACAATAACTCTCATGCATTTATTATATGATTGCTTTGTCATTCATCATTACTCAATTGACAAGTGCGCAAGTCAATTGCATGGCTTCTGCCCTGTACATCATGATCAAGATGGGTTCGACTTGCGTACCCAGGTAATGACACAACACATGCACCCATCTTGACACTATGGACCACTTGTATACCAGTATACTGGCGGTTGGTCCCTAATCTTGCTGCAACCGTAATATCGTATCCCTGTCTCATGAAAATCGAGGCCGTTCCTGCAACCGTTCGTCACCAATGCAACGCACAACTTCCGCGTCGCTTCAGTCCCTCCTGTAACCGCCCCCAAACGGCAAAACAAGTCACGTTGCCTGGGGGCAACTCAGCTGAACTTGCCCCGATTGAGACATGCTAGGTCACAGCTTACAGCTGTTGACGGCACGTTTGCGTCACTAACGCGACCCTCCGATGTTCGTGAGGCGCCTGGACTTCCGCATCTGGGCTTGGAAGTGCAGTTGTGGTTAAAATCGCGCCCCCGGCACTCATGACAAGCACTGCCTGCCTCATGCGATTGCGATTTTTTTGTGATCAAAAACCAGTTGAAAAGGCCAGGCGACCTAGGTTAAAAGTTGTGGCTTTGTCAGTCACTGACAGGCAGCACGTTGGGAGATGGACCGTCCGAATGAGCCTTGGACCAGACTCCAACCGCCGCTGCACACAGGTAAGTCAGCGGTCCAGAGCCTTTTGTCCGATGCTTGAAGCGCTTTCCGACCGGCAGAACTGCTGCCCGCCGCTGCTGACAGCCTGAGCCAGGCTGCGCTTCTGCCGGCAGAACAGTGCGCAACTCGGAGGTTTTGTGTTCGATGCTGACAAGGTGCAAAAGTGCGCGTGTTTTGACGGGACGGACTTTTACCGGTACGGTTAGATGACGGCGGTCAGGTCTGGCTCAGGCAAAACTTGCGCAGCACAGCTCGGTCAGCGTTCGAGGTTTATACCGGAGGCGTTGTACAGAGCTGAAAGGGTCTCATCAGTTAAGGGTGCGTTTTAGCCCCATGAGCTGATAAGCTAGTGGCCTCCACACTTCTGGTTCAGAGCATACACCGCTTGCTGCTGCTGCACGTTGCCAGCGGAGACGGGGCTGAGGCAGGCGGCGGCGACGGCGGCGGCGGTGACGGTGGAGGGGAAGCTCGAAGGGGAAGGGGTGTGGCGCAGCTGGATTTAGTGGCATGGTGGGCGGTTCTGGTTGAGGTGCGGGAGGCGTGAAGTAAGCTGCGGGAGACGGCGTGTTTTCTGATGGGGAAAAGTGCCGCGTGTCATGCGGGCGGCGCTGCCGGCGGCTGTTGAGGTGGGCTGGGCATGCGTGGATGGTTGTTTCGGGTGTGCGCAAATTGTCGGTGACGCTGCATATGCTTGCTAGTCACTGATCGCACGCTTGGTTTTCACGGTTGATGGGCCATTAGGCTGGCTCTGCTGTTACCGTGCGGTGGACGCCAGCAGAGCTGCCCTTGTTGAGGCGACATTGATGAGCATGCGACGATTTTGCTGTAGTGCCTCGGTAGTTGGCGGTTGCAGACGTAGGTTAGGGGTAAGCATGCGCGTTTCCTCTGCGGGTTGTAAGGGCGGCGGCAGTGTTTCGTTGGTTGCGCTTGCGTCTGAGTGCAAGCTGTAGTTGCTGGACATATACGCAAGCTCTTGAGATGCCTATATCACTTTGGCCGTGAAGTGTGCGCTGCCTGATAGTTGCAGTTATAACAGTAGCAGCAGCGTGGATGAAGCGAGCAAAAGCCAATGATAAAAAAGCTCACAATCATGCCTGCTATCCGGAGAAAGAACTGGCGGTATGGCCTTGCTGGCTTCATCTATGCAGTGATGGTGCAAATTAGCGTCATTCGTTGTTCTGTGAATTGTGTCGCAGTATATGTGACATTTCTATAGAACCATGCCGACAATTAGTGCATGTCTGTTTCCCAACGTTTTATGGTTAATGCAGTTGGAGGCTAAAATGGGATGCCATCCAGAGCCCACCCCGGAGCCGTGCTTTATGGACCATGAAGCTGTTTTGACCAACAACGATAGGGACTTTTTGCTCTCTCTGCTGGTAGGCCCGATTTGTGTTGAAGTATTGTGTCTAGGGTGCGGTTGGCGGCGGTGAATACAAGCAGCTGTTACTGAGAGACAGTGCAGTCCTGAGCCAGCTTGGTTAACCTTCTGCTTGTGGCAGCAAATCGTGGAGAACAACTGTGAAGATGTCAGGAAGGCACTGTTGACTGCAAATAGCAAAGAGGTTATCAGAGCTGCAAGTGAGATCCACCGTGCATCCAAGTCGCTCAAGTATGGTTCCTCTCAGCTGTTGTGTCGCGAAACACCAGCTGCTGGGGTAAGCTTGCATACTCCTCACCCATAATTCGACACTTGTCAGTCTCATCTGAATAAGTACATGCACATAGTTGATTGTGACTGACATGCGTCTTGTTTGTTGCTGTGCAGCCGCCCACTCCCAGTATCTCCTTGTACTGCAATAGGTATGGCAAAACAGCATAGTTAAAAACGACTTTTGTTCATTATACGCCAGAGTGGAGAGGGTGGATGGTCTTGACATGAAGTAGGAGGGGGAAATTTGGGGAAGGAGAGGGGGTTGTGCACCGTCTTTACTTACTCTACTGACTGATCAGATTGGGTGTCGAAGACATGCATACTGACATGGTGGCTGAGGCGCAGAAGTCTGCAAAAGCTTCCTTGGTAAGTTCGCGACAGTAGCGGAAGCCTGCAACCAGCTCATGTCATTGCACTAGCACGTTCATTAGCAGGCACGCCTGTGGTATTGATGGCCGTTCTGCTCATGTCACCAAAATTGCTCATTCTTGTTGCTTTGCAAGCAGGCGGTAAAAAAGAAGCCCACGCACAAGGAGGTTCATGGCATCCCCCTCATTTTTTCTATTGATGACGATGAGATCAATCAGAGGCTAATACAGCAGTTGCTCAAGCCTACTGGCTTCAAGGTACATCGTCAGTCAATTGATGTCTCAGGATTGCATCAGTATCTCTTCAATCCCTCATATGCTGTATAATTTATCCCAGGTATGCAGAGCGATGGATGGACCTAACGCGATTCGGTCCCTTGAGGAGAGTGAATGCTTACCAGATTTGATTCTTCTTGATGTTGTCATGCCGCGTATGAGTGGCTATGCCGTGTGCGCACGCATCCGTGAGCTCTATCCAGACTGCAACATCCCTATCATCATGATGTCTGCACGGTCATCACAGGTACATGGTTAGGGCCACTTAAAGCACAGCTTAAATGATGTTCTGCTAGTCACATATTGTAGGGTGAAACTGGCTGCTCAGCCCTTGCTTATATTTCTAGGAAAACATCATAGAGGGTCTTCAAGCAGGCAGCAACGACTATGTGGTAAAACCCTTCCATCGAGCGGAGATGTTAGCCCGCATCGAAACACAGCTAAAGTTAAAAGATGCTTGGCGTGTGGAGGTTGAGGCCACCAGAAACCTGCAGCTACTTCAAAAGATGCTCCCTGATCGCATCATTCGGCGGTTACAGGTACCTGGCTTCATCTTTCGAGAACACCAGTACTTGTACTTATTATCATTCAGTTTGCTGTACCTGTAACTTTTTTGTCATGCTGTGACAGGCTGGGCAAACCATGATCTCAGACAGCCATGAAGATGTCACAATTCTTTTTACGGATATTGTTGGCTTCACGCGACTGGCATCAACTATCAGCACCATGGAACTTGTTGTGATGTTGAATGAGTTGTTCACGGGTTTTGACAACCTAGTGGACAAGTACAACGTCTACAAGGTACATTTGAGGTGTTGGCCTGCTTATTGCTGTACAGTTACAACTGTAAGTCGTGTTTCAGCTCACTGACCCGCGTTGCAATCGTGCTTTCAGGTAGAGACTATCGGTGATGCATATATGGCAGTTGCAGGGCATGATGGTTCTGCCAACCATGCTGAGCGCATGCTGCAGCTTGCTATGGAGATAATAACATTTGTTAAGGAAGTGAGCATCGCCAACATCACTGTGCAAGTAGGTGCTGCTTCTTTGCGAGGGGTTGCATCTGCCTTAAACAGTGGCACAGTAACAGTTCTAGATCAGGAGAGCTTCCTTACCACCTCTTGTACTCGCAGATTAGGGTTGGAATACATACGGGCCCAGCTCATGCTGGTGTCATTGGCATGAAGTGCCCGCGATACTGCTTTTTTGGAGACACTGTCAACACTGCAAGGTCCGTGTTTTCATCTCTTTGAGGCAATTGCTGGGTCGTATCTCATGTTCCTTCTCGTGGACAGCCGGATGGAAAGCAACGGCTTCCCAATGGCGGTGCATGTCAGTGAAAGCACTTACTCGCGACTGAAGGACAAGTACGAATTCGTGCCGTTTGGACAGCGACAAATCAAAGGCAAAGGTCTGATGGCGACATATCTCCTTAAGTATGGCCGCTACCGCGAAGCACTTGAGATGAAGCAAAACTTGTGCGGCTTGCAAACGCCCTACGTCATTGTGAGTAACTGGTGCTGGTTGCAGTCAATTGTCATGGGCGGGCTTTACATGTTGTTCGAATTGAGGCTGGTGTTCTTTGTTTGCTCAGTGCCTTTGAACTGACCTTACAACTTGCAACGCAGGACTCATTCGGCAGTAACTCACCAACTTCTGAGTCGGGGCACTCTGGTCTGTCATCCCCAGTTTCTCCTGACATGTGTGCGGGGTCGTCGGGCTCATCAGCTGCACTCACTAGTAGTGTTGTCAATGTTGCAACACCAACTGGCGCCGATGCCATGACCACCATGGCTGATCGCTTTCAACGTGCTCGGCCGCCCCCAATTCAAGTTATCGGTGCAGAGCACCATCCAGACGCAGTGCGGGTCTCCCGTCCGTGGACTGAGCCTCACAGGTGAGCAGTCTACTTTATCTGTGCACATAACAATGCTGCATCACACAATCTCCAGATACTCTCAGGCTGGAGCGTGCTCATGTTAAGTGGTTGTTTCCAGGTAGCATGCGCTACATGAAGGTGCAAGGTTTGATGTTCGGACAATCAACAGCGAGTAGTGTACATATGTAGCCTTTACAGCCAACCAGTGTATGCTGGTTCCAAACAAGCAGCCTAGCCTGCTGGTTGCCAGATTTTGGTAGCGTAGCATTTTTTTTCCCATTTCGTGCATTGTAGTCCATGTTGTAGGCAACTTCTCTAGCCACGGCGTGGAGTATACACCTGTGCAGCACGAGAAGTTTGTCACACGTACAATTGATACTAAAGCTCAAATTTGTTTTTCCTGCTGGAGTCATCTGTTGTAGCTGCCAAAATGCTTGGGAGGGCCACACTCGTCGACTAGCCGCTGGAAGCAGATATAAAGAAAGTCTGTATAGCCCTTCTTCAAGGCATTGCACTCCTAGAGCCTTATGGCATGGGCTGTTTATACTTCTCCTGTGTTAGCTGTTCGATTTGACGTGCACAAGGCGAACTATACTGTCGACGCTTTCAGTGTATTGAAGCAAATGCAAGCACTGCATCTTATCTATGTGCTGCTGTCTCTCGTGCAGCACCTTCGACAGTGACTGTCACCATACCTCCCACACCACAAAACAGCTCATACTTGGCGCAGGTTGACACTGATAGCGCTAATCACAAAGCAATTGCAAGAGCACGCGACCTCCATGAATACCACCCCAGCAACCCTTGTACCAAACACTCCAACCGCGCAACACCAAAGCAAGTATGCCGGCCATCATGCCGCTCCGAGAGCGCTGGACCAACACTGCGGTGCCCCCTCCCCTGGCAGGTATCTCCTACTGCTACTGCCGCTACTCCCCTACCGCTGCGGTTGCATGTCGTTGCATTTGCTCCTTAGCCATGGCCCCTAGCTAGTTAAATGTGTGTGGAGGTGGAGGCGGAAGTGTGGGGGGTTGTTTGTACTTGCTTGCTTGTTTGTATGTTGCCTTATAATACTCTGCTTGCAGTTGCTACTTAAAGCGCGCACAGATATATGCCAAGTGGTGAATGACGCCAAGACACTGTTTAGACACTGTACCAACTAGCTCCAGTAGTACAGCGTGCACATCACTGCACCAATGCAGTTCTCATGCGTCCTCCCTCACACCGACAGTAACGTATGCATAGCACAAGGCTGCTGCCACTGGTGGTTGTGGTGCCCAGGTGCATCCCCACTGCGTGCAACCCTCACCCACACTATGTCGGATGTAGGCTTGCTGATCAGATTAAGAGGTGATTTACAAAGAGGCGAGCAAGGCAGTGAAGGTAAAGGTGCATAGCACAAAATAATCAATAGCAGGAGGAGGTGCCTGACTGCATGCAGCTTGTGCACAGCACGCACTGAGTCCCAGCGGAGGCCCCCAGCTACGCACAATGCTGACGGCTTCGTTGACCTGCAACCGCACAAACAACCTCCTGCTGCTGCTGCTGCTGCTGGACTTTTTGCTAACGTACTGCAACAAGCGCAGCTGCTGTTGACATTTGTTGGGGACAGCATTCGCTGGAAGCTTGACTGCCTAAGCTTACCCCTCACGCTTGAACCTGCAGCAGCACAGCTTGCCACAAAGCCAAGCAAGGCAGCAGGCTGTTGGCTGCAGACAGTTGGCGACATTTGCCGCTTGATTGTATTTTTAGCTGCGGCGGGCGGCGGCGGTGCCGGCAGCAGGGAAGGAAGAGCACTGCACGAACAGCTTCACGTGCGACAATATGCTGGACATGCCGCCGGAGGCGCTGCCAGCCTCCCCGCCGGTAAGCTCAGCTCGCAGACAGCAGCGCAGCAACAACCAGCAGTAGTGCTTGAGCACAGCAAAAAGTACTGTCTGTGGTGGTGTTTGATGCGCAAACACGTTGTGGAGACTTGCAGGACACGACGGTGGATGCCGCCCATGTCATTGGGCTCATACGTCGCCTGCTTCCTGCCGACAGCAGCGGTGGTGGTGGTGGTGGTGAGCCCAAAGGAGGGGGAGCTGGAGGGGCTCAACGAGAGGGCGACGATGACGGAGACGAGGCTGCGAAGATTGAGGCTGGGTGGGTGCATTGCTAGCAACAGCTTTACACACATGTACCCATCAGATGAGCATGTCCACGTTTACCCACACAACCGCGTTGGCTTATACCAGTCTAGTGCTCATGTGGTTATGTTACGGACATCTGACCAGTAGTCATGGGGAGATCATGTAAAGTTGTGTGTGCTGCGAGCACGTGGACAGCTTGTGTGCTGTTCGTGACAGTACAGCTGGTTGTTGTTGCGTTGGCTGTAAGAGCAGATCTTGTCAACAGGTCATTAGTCCTCAAGGACTCAAAAATTCTTGCTGAGTTGTGCTGCTCGCAGCTGTGTGCTATGGGACTTGTCGGCCAGCGATCAACACGCCCGCATGCTAGTAAGTAGTAACGTGAAGTTGTAGTTAAACATCCTGCACCAGGCTACTCGCGCAGCATCCATGCATGGCCACAATGCTTTGAAGCTTCTCATGCGCAACCTCAATGCAGGTCGCGTACCACTTGCCAAGCATATTGCTGGGCTTGCTGCAGACTTCCCACAGCGATCGTTTGCACGAGATCTCGCTGGGCATCTTGGCCAACTTCATGTGTCACATCAAACCCGCGCAAGCAGTGTCTAATCAGCCCGGGCTCATACCTGCCGTGATTAACGCACTGGACAGCAATGACCCGCCCGTGTTGACAGAAACCTGCAGGTACGCATGTTGGATAGTGTGTGGGGGGTTTGTTGCATGCTGCTGAAGGCCTCAAAGGTGTCATCAGGTTACTCGACGACGCGCTGCGTAATGAAGCAGTTGTGTCCATGTGGGTGCCGGCGCTTTCAGAAGACTGCATGACAAGGCTGATGTGGATTGCCGACAACACTCTTCACCAGCCTTTGCTCGTAAAGGTCAGTCTCACGCACAACAGATGTTTACGCAATCAACACCATCCTCACCAATGTGGCGAATCACGTGTTGTGTTTGCAGAGCTGGTGCGTGTTGCAAGCCCTCATCTCCCCCCCAGCATGTCAACCTGGCCAAGTGCCTGCCTTCTTAAGCATTGAAGTACCCAAGAGCATCTACAGCACAGTCCATGTGCAGCTGAGCACCTCACAAGCAAGGTACACAAACTGCAGCAGCACTCAATGTTCGTGAGGTGTGGATTGCTGTTGTATGTGTGCTTCAAACCAAGCAGCTGGCCACTTGGGAGATCGGTGAGGGTCCTGAGTACATTGTGAGTGTCTGTAGGTTTGATGCAGCGCAGCTCGCGCTGCAGACGCTGGCTCTGCTAGCGTGGCATGAGGCGGAGGCACGCAGCTTGGCTCAGGACACGCAGCTGCTGCAGCTGCTCTGCGACATTGTCAACCAGCGCTTCCCTGCGTTAGAGGAGGCGGACGCTCTTCCAAGCATCCTTGGGTGGGCCCTCGTGTCGATGGCGAGCATCGTAGAAGAGTCCCGAGACGCTTGCCGGCTCGTTGCAAGCGACACAACCATGCTGGATGCCTTAATCAACGGTGTCCGGTCTCCTGACTTGGGCGCTGAGGCCATAGATGCTGCTCACGCCGTCATTAGCAGAGTCTTGCGCGCGCTGTGCGAAGTGGATTTGTTGGATGCAAGCACGTTGAAAGCGGTCTTGCGCGTGGTTGAGTTCGCACTTAAGGAGGATGCGGACTCATCCCAACAAGTGCTCCCGTATGCCACTGCGATCCTGCAGACGTGGCTGGCGCACGCGGGTCCCAACAGCAGCGATTACTCGCTAGTGTCTAAGTTGTTAGAGAAGCTAACGGTCACCTGAGAGGCTGTATTACATAGCTTCTGTCCTTGAGAGGCATGTGGGCTGTGCTACTTGGGCGATACTCACTGCTTGTAAGGTGGGTATTCGTATAGAGATGTATGGAGTATACATACTGTATCGACACATATGTATGGAACTTGCTATGCTTGTACAATCCCGTCCACCTCAAGCTACAAACGAATGCGCGCACATTACATTTGCATGGGCTGATAGAACTGACATTGTACACGCGCGCCTGACGTGAATCGTGGGACTGACTTCCAACTACAGTAAAACCTCACCATACTTCACAGCTCAATTGTAGTAACATGAACAAATGTTGACTATCTGATCCACGGACCCATGCTCTCAGTTCTACTTCCTTCAGCATAACTCCTCTATGTGCTTGTACAATCCCCAACTGCGTCAATACCTAGTTATGTGCTGCAGAGCGAAAAACTTTTCAAGCCTTCTCGACCATCCATGGCATGACTATGCACAGGGGGGCCAAACTGATAACGTGCCGCGGGGTGTGACTGGCGCGTATCGCGTTACGCTACGGACTCTCGTCGTTATCCGGTCAGCACTGCTCGCCTCAGCCAATCGCAGCACACTGCGCATGTCTGTGACTGTGCGTGACTTGCATCACACAGCGGCGGCGGCGGCGGCGGCGGCGGCGGTGGGAGAATCGGCGACAGGCGTAGGCAAGGAGGCCCAGTGTGCAGCAGAGGAGGTGAAGAAGAAAGCCAGGCGCATGCTGCATTGCCATTTGAAAGCTTTGAGGTTGGTGTAGGGTGAAGAGGTGCTTGTGGTGAGCGGCAGCGGTGGTGGTGCTGTGCGTGGGGGCAATGGCGGTGAGAGCGATGGCGTCGACCGAGGTGGCATCGTCGCGCATACACTTGTCAACGTCGTCGTCAACGCCTTCCTCGACGGCGAGCCTACGTCGGCACGCACAGCCAGCCAGCAGGAGAATGCCTGCGCCACCCAGGCGACGGGAGTTCTCTTCACCGGCGCTGCGCGTTGAGCTGAGCTCAGGGTTAGGGTTTCTCGGCGAGCAGCTCCCTCCTGCTGTTTCACGCAGGCGAGCCAGCTGCACATCCTCACGGCCAGCTGCCACAGCAGCAGCCGCTGCAGCGAAGGACTTTAGGAAACGGGCGCCCAAGGATGTCAACGTCCTGGTCGTCGGAAGTACGGGCTACATCGGCAAGTATGTCGTCAAGGAGCTGGTCAGTACGCATAACATGATACATGTCAGTGCTGTTGCAACCATCGTTCAATTCGTTTCTAAACCACAGTCAACAATTCCAATGGGCGCCTATGCGGCACACAGTGCTTGCATGTCATGATTGTTTGAAGCATGCAAGGTTGAAACATGTCAACTGCCATGCCCATGCTGAGTACAACACTGACTTCTGGCAGTTGCGAGCTGATATAGAAGTTGTATGTATGTTGCATACGTTGCACAGTGCTTGAGCATGTTGACATCACAGCGTGTTGTCATAAGACAGCAAGCCTATGCACAACAGCTGATGTACACCTGACGCATATGTGCGATGCTCTGTTTGCATGCTCAGGTGAAAAGGGGTTATAATGTGATTGCTGTCGCACGCGAGAAAGCGGGTATTGGCGGGAAGATGGATGAGGAGAAGACCAGAGAGGAGCTGCCGGGCGCAAACTTTGTGTTTAGCGATGTGACAGATGAAAGAGTGCTCACCAAAGCTGTTAGCAGCACGCCGATTGATGTGGTCGTTTCGTGCCTGGCCAGCCGCACTGGGGGCAAGGTGCGAGTGCAATCGCATGCTCACATGCACGCACGCACATGCACACACATGGGCACGCACAGACAGCACACCAATAGACCTGGCTGGTTTGAGCCTGGTCAGTCGCACATGTGGCAAGGTATGATTACCATCATACACATGACTGGGCACACATGCACACATGCAGGCACATGCACACGCATGCACACACATGGGAAGCATGCTGCGTACTGCATCTACAAATATATATACCATGTTGAGAGCGGAATTGTTGAATACTTTGCCTGCTGGACGGTGACATACACGCAGTCAATGAAGTGATAAAGATAGTCATCACTACACTGCATCATCATGCATGCAGGCGGACTCGTGGAAGATTGACTATCAAGCTACGCGCAACGCGATGGAGGCTGGCAAGGCCGCCGGCGCGAAGCACTTTGTGCTGTTGTCGGCCATCTGCGTGCAGAAGCCTCTACTCGAGTTTCAGAAGGCCAAGTTGAAGTTCGAAGCTGAGCTGCAGGCTGACGAAGACATGACCTTTAGCATCGTGCGGCCCACAGCATTCTTCAAGAGCCTGGCTGGCCAGGTGGGTGGAGGGATGCTTTGTCGCTGCAGTGACAACAATACTTGATGTGCAGTTGTAATAAGGTATGCATTGTTGTTTTGGTTGTTGTGTTGAACAGCATGGTGGTTGACAATCAGGTGGAGAGTGTGAAGAGTGGAGGGCCCTATGTCATGTTCGGGGATGGACAGCTTGCCAGTTGCAAGCCCATCAGCGAGGCGGATCTTGCGTCATTCATTGCGGACTGCGTGCAGAAGGAGGACAAGATCAACCAAGTTTTGCCAATTGGAGGTACAACAGCCTTGACAACCGTATCTTGTTGGCCAGATAGTTGCTATGTGCTGGTACACAGCTATCTTCTCAACATCGCCAACTATTGCTATCACCACCATCATCGTTGTCTGTTGTCATCATTGTCAAGATTACTGTTCACGCAGGCCCTGGAGAGGCGCTTTCAGCTCTGCAGCAGGGCACCATGTTGTTTGAGATAGTCGGCAAGAAGCCCAAGTTCATCAAGGTGCCCATTCAGCTCATGGACGGCATCATTGGCTTCCTCGAGTTCGTCTCCCGGTTCTTCCCTTCACTGGAAGACGGCGTCGAGTTCGGCCGCATAGGCCGTTACTACGCTGCCGAAAGCATGCTGTTGCTGGATCCTGACACAGGTCAGTGAGTTTGCAAGCGTTTATACGCTGTTTTAGAACAACTGCATGCAATGGCTGCTTGTTGCGACTGTTTGTGATGTTGGGGTACTCACAGGCAAGTATGATGCGAGCAAGACTCCAAGCTATGGCAAGGACACGCTTGAAGCCTTCTTCAAGCGCGCTGTGAAGGATGGTTTGGCTGGTCAGGAACTGGGAGACCAGGCGGTTTGGGGTCAGAAGTAGTTGATACCGCACGCTGTTACCATCAATGCACATTGCACAGCAGTTGATATATGAGTTGCAGCTAGAGACACGATTGGAAGTTTATCGGTGCATAGCTCTGTAACTTAGTGTTTGTGACGTGCCCGCATCACACGAATTCATCTGATGTACATCACAGTTTGATGGTGAGGCCACCGAGCAGTCTGTGCAGGTATATGAACTGTGCGTGCATGCATGCATGGCTAACAGGGTGTGGCGGTAGTAAAAGTACTGGGATGAGTGGTAGCTGTTCCTATCCCGGTGGTGGCATATCGCACTGTACATGTGGATTGGTCATGTGTATATAAAGGGTATGGTACGGTGGCAACATGCATGTGTGCGGGCAATGTGAGTGACATGCATGAAAAATAACCACTCACATAACAGTCACCACCGGGCTAGTGCTACCTACGCTATGCTATGCTAGTACTAGCCCGCCCCGTTAGACATACTTGTTTGTACACAAGTATGCGTGCACGCACACTCTTGCAGGTACGCATGCTATTTATCATCTGTGTTGGCATGTATGTTGTTGACTGCCCCTTGATGCTTATCCTGCCCAGTTGTTAGTGCAGGGTTTTCTCGCCAGCAAAATTGCCCATAAAAATTACAGTATAGGCCATGATGTATGCACAGTCGTAGTAACCACACTACTGTATATAAGCTGCAACCGGATTTGCAGACAAACGTGCAAGGGTACAACAATTACTGCACTGGACGTGCTACACTGTGTTGGTTCGTCAATTAGTTGAGCTCTACAGACTTTGTCACATTCATTGATGCAGAATCATGTACAAGAATGCATGAAGCAATGCGCTGTGTACTCCAACCTTCACTTGTCGACCAACAACCGCTGGACAGAAAGTAGCTAACTCATCTGCCGACTACAATGCTTACAAACTTGCAACGATACAATTGCATACTATGCTAGGCACAACGACATATCTCACAACAAGAAACGTATCTACACCAGTGTATAAACAGCAAATATTGATGGAGCTTGTCCTCCGCGCTAGATATAGCAACTGGCATCATGTGGACTGATTGACTCCAACTGACTGCGCACAGCCAGTGGTTGAAGCCACTCGCGGACATTGTGAGAGTCGACAGCAACTGCCACAGCATCAGCCAGCTTGCTGTCTTGCCGCGTGAGGGCATTTCCCTGAAAGGAAGCATGCGAAGGCCAGTCTGCCGCCAGCGCAACCACCTCACCCACCACGATCAGCGTGGGCGACTTCAAGCCCGCTTGCTTGACACGGTGCGGAAGCTCCTCTATAGTGGAGAACACCTGTACACAAGTAATTAATTTGTTACTACATGTCAGATGTTGTGAGCTGTGATAGCCCATCGTCAAAGCTGCTGCTAGGCTGCATTAACAACACACAAGCAGCGTGCACACGCACACACACGCACACGCACGCATGAGTGTGTATGGTGATGTCTTGGTCGCAACTCACCATGCGCTGCTCAGGTGTTGTGCCGCGCTCAACGGCAACAGCTGGCGTGCTTCCTGTTAGCCCCAACTCTTGCAGCCGCGTCACAAGATCAGGCAGCGTTGCCAAGCCCATGTACACAACCAGAGTCTTCGTGGACAGGTCAGCACCAGCAATGCCCTCAAACGGATCCTGTCACACAAAGTACAGTCAAACTCCGCCTATTGCAACACTCATTCACGCAGATCGACACAAGCACGACATGGCTTGTTCGTAACATCAAGCTTTGGCTACTGACCTCATTTGGGGCTTCGCGCGTGTGTCCAGTTAAAAATGTTACTGAGCTGGCCAGTCCGCGATGCGTCAAAGGGATGCCAAGCTCTGCACCGATGCCCGCCGCTGCAGTGATTCCAGGAACGATGCGCACTTTGATGCCATGCTGCTCCAGATACTCCATCTCCTCACCTCCACGACCAAAAACCAATGGATCACCGCCTTTCAGCCGCAGCACCTATACAGGTGAGCACGTCACATGTCCATATTGCAAACATATGCGCAGGTTAATGGACGCCAATGCATGCACATGCAAACGTGCACGCAGTCTATGCGCGCACGCGCGCATCGGTACATGCAACAAGTGTAAAGAAGCACATACCCTGGCTCCAGCCTGAGCAAAGGCCAGCAGCAGCTCGTGGATCTGATCCTGTGTCCTTGTGTGGAAGCCGGCACTCTTGCCGACGTATATCAGGCGAGAGTTCTCACTGACCAGACTCATGATGTCGTTACTAACCTGCCCATACACAAACCAAGCTTTAGTTCCACATACTAATACTCTGTGACTGAGCCCGTCCCACAATGCAAATTAACCAATAACTGGATGGATGGGTCTGTCGCGCAACGCTTGACATGCAACTGAGAAGCATGCAACCTGGACTCTATGGGCTGCATGCGAGAAGGTGCTTGCCGCAAGCATGTGTGCACGTGAAGAATGATCAGCATACTTCCTGTACATAAATCGACTTACCAGTCTGTCGTAAAGGACAAGGTCGGCTGTTTGCATAAGACGTAGGGCCTTCACCGTCAGCAGCTCCGGGTCACCAGGTCCAGTGCCCACCAGGTAGACCTCTCCAGGACCTTCCTGGCCTGGTTGGCCTGACTGTTGCTTGCGCTCCTTCAGCATGGTCAGCACCTCCGCCAGCTCCGGCAGGCCATTGGAGGCGGCGTCCACGTCACTGGACTTGGCGGAGGCATGCACAGCAACACTGAGCCTGTGCTGCCTGCGGCCAGCACGCTGATTGCAGCTCAAAACCCTGGTAAAGCGTAGCAATGTTGGTGGAGCGGCGGCGTGGTCATGCTCGTGGTCGCCCCTGAGGACGGCCTCCGTTTGCGATACGCTCAGTCTGCAGGAGGCAATGCTTCGCGCGGAGGTACGTGCCAAGGAGGACGTTAGCGACAGGGACGACGAAACCGCTGCCGCCGCAGCCATGCTTGCCTCGCCGCTTCTCTCCTGGTAACACAGAGCCGCCTCCCCCTTCGCCAACTGGCAGCTCAGTGACACCCCCGCACCGCTCCTCAGCTTGCGCAAACGCACGCCACTGCTCAGCAAGCACTACTCTCACTTACAGCACAACAACCGCAGCCACCTCCACAACGACCCCGCGAACACTGTCGCCGCCGGCGCTTCGACAATTGCTGCCGCCACTCCGTATTTCACCGCCGCCTGAAGCGTATACAGGTGACGCCCGCTCGGGCGAGTGACGTCACTTGAACAAACCGCAAATAAACGGCACAAGGGTAACCTAACCAAGAACGTGCCCGTGACATGGTTACGGATTGCTGCGTCCATGCGAAGTTGGTCATGGATTGACCGTAATGCGGGACCTCAGGAGACGTAATGCCGATACGCTGGCCGCCCACTCAGCCAGAAAGACACACTGCTGTCACGTCTTTTGCCTCCAGCCCAGCCGTGGAGTTGAGCGAAAGGTCGCGCGCACAAGGCGCACAAGCTGTGCGCAAGTTGCTTGTGCTCTGATCCTGGTTTGGAGTTCAGGTTCACCAGATCGAGTTGACAATATAGGGTTTAGGGCTTAGGCCCTTGGGTTTAGTTGTCAGCCT
This sequence comes from Chlorokybus atmophyticus, assembly GCA_009103225.1. Taxonomy (NCBI): domain Eukaryota; kingdom Viridiplantae; phylum Streptophyta; class Chlorokybophyceae; order Chlorokybales; family Chlorokybaceae; genus Chlorokybus; species Chlorokybus atmophyticus. The sequence continues at coordinate 21,827 of RHPI01003798.1, forward strand.
GCCATGGCGGTGGCGGCGGCGGCGGTCGGGTTGTTTGTGGCGAGGAGGCCGTGCGTCGGCTTGCATGTAGTTGCACGCCTTCGACGACGCATTGTCTCGGCCTCGTGGTCCTCCTCCTCCTGCGTCTCATCAGCGGCGTTGGCAGCGGATGCCATCCCCACCCCTTTGGCGGAGCGGCCTGCCCGCCACAACTGCAGCCTGAAGGAGCTGCGGCGGTGGCGGGCGGAGGCCAGGGAGCGGGTCTCCCACGTGGACTTCTCCGCCGACCACGGACCCACAGCGGCGGACCTGCAGCGCGAGGTGGACTGGCTCCTGGACGACGCCGTGGCTGCCGTCAGGACAGGCGGGGGAGCAGCCTGGTCTGAGGCCAACTGGAAGCAGGCCAGCTTACTGCAAAGGGTATGTACTGTTTTAGCTGTGTGCATGTGTTCTTGTTTGAACACATGCTGCTGTGTAAGCGTTCGTACACTTGGCATTGCTCCCCGCTCTGCATTGTTGGCCGCGCACAATGTGTGTTCTCGCCGTTGCAAACAAGGGTGGTCGAGTAACTTCAATCTGAACGATCCACTTTTTCGTGCTTCGTTATTTCTGCTGCAGTCAGCTGAAGCATTCAAGCATACGCATGCACGCACGAGTGCACACAATGACACAGCACATGCACAACCGTGCATGTGTGCACACGCACGAGCATGCCCATGCTCACTCACTCGTGCATTCGTGCGTACTTGCGCACACTCTCTCACCCGCCCGCCCATGCGTGTGCGTGTGCACGCACAAGCACACACACACACACACACACACACACACACATTGCACATGCTGAGGGTGCTTGCTGCGCAGATAGCTGATGAGCGTGGGTGACCAGCAGGAGGACGATAAGGTTGAGACTGATGTTGAGGTTGCCCTAAGAGCCACAGTGGCGGACATAACTGCATTGCTGGATCGCCGTGTGATTCATCGCGAGCCGTTTCAGTACATCATTCAGGCCGCGCACTGGCGTGACCTTGTACTTGCTGTTGCCCCTGGGGTTCTTATACCTCGCCCAGAGACAGAGGTACTGCTGCTCACATGCTTGCTTGTTGATGCATAACTTGCATGATCCTGATCATTGATTGAGCGTACGTGTTTGGCCAGATATTGATTGATCTGGTTGAGGAGGCGTGCAATGCATTTCCCGAGCTCAAGTCTGGTGTATGGGTGGACATGGGTACTGGCAGCGGTGCACTGGCGGTCGCTCTCGCTCGCACTTTGCCGGAAGCAAGCACTCGCGTGTATGCTACAGATGTCAGCCATGTGGCTGCGGCTATTGCTTTGTGCAACGTTCGCCGCTACAAGCTGGCCGATCGAGTCAGCGTCCATATGGGCAGCTGGTTTACAGCGCTTCCAGCTGATCTGATAGGCACTATCTCAGGTACATGTCAATCAGGCGTTTGTACCATTACATGATCGAAACTGAACACATGTAGTTAGAAAGCAGTAGCTGATCGCCCGACTCTGGCATCCCATAGCACGTAATGGTGAGTGTGTAGTGTGCGCAAGCATGTAGCAACATGTCCTCAGGCAATGCTATGCATGTGTCTAATACTCTTGAGCTTTATGTACATACACATGTTGACACCAGTGCGCTAACAGGCATTGTGAGCAACCCTCCGTACATTCCTAGAGAGCATCTGCCAACACTGCAAGCAGAAGTGAGGCTACATGAGCCACATCTGGCCCTTGATGGTGGTTCAGTTGCGGGGAGTTACGCACTGGATATCATTTGTAAGGGGGCAAGGCAGTACCTGCGACCAGGTGGCTTCGTGGGGTTGGAAACCAATGGTGGAGATCAAGCAACACATATTGCTGAGTTGCTCCGTCGTCTACAGTTCACCTCTGTTAAGGTACATCTACGATGTGCACTAGCAGCTTCAAATCTGCATGCCATTGCCATCATGCTCTGTCACATGCCTTGGTTGCATGGTCGGTGTGCTGCATGCAAACTCACCATCCATTGCGTTGCGAAGGTGGTTGATGACTGTTATGGCGTTGCGCGGTTCGTAGTAGGGTACAACGGCGTGGGTGGTATGTAAGCAGGCTACCTGTCGCGCCGTCGCATTGCAGCCACCCAGGCTTAACTCGCACGGCAGACGCGTCCACATGCAAGAGGTCCTGGCACCAAGCAGCTGTTGACCAACAACAGCACTGTCAGCTGTCGCACATGCTGTCTGGCGTGCTGCCAATGCAGGTACGCGTATTGGTCTGTTGTGTCCCTTACATCCAATTCAGCTCATTCTGTGCAACATCACAGCAAGTAAACTTGCTGTGATGCATACCGGTTGTTAAGTATCAACGCTGTCGTGCCAGAAGCAAGTCGTTGCCGCCCCCAGTGTTCCTAGCCAGCACTCCTGTCAGCTTGTTGGGATGGGCGCAAAGTTGTACAACTCAGATTCATGACAGAAGTGGCCGGCGTCTAGTCAGACCCTTGCACGCATGGTTGGCCTTGATGAACATTCTAGAGCTGCAGTGCAGTGGCACCAATTGCTGATTTTTCCAGCCTGTATGGCTCAAAAGCTCAGCCGAAGTGGACTACGGCTGTGGCCGTTGTATACTGAAACACTATCTCATGGATATTGTCCCAACCATTGCAGTCAGCCTGTTTATCCTGCTCATGGACTGCTCATGAACTGAGGCTGTGGCCGTGTAAACTGAACACAACCCCGTGGGTTTGGTGAGTGTAGCAAGTTTGCGTGCATGTGAACACGGCATGTGTGACCTTAAATGCGCGGAATCTCCATTCCTCCTTTTGTACAATCTCATGGACATTGTCATCACCATGGCAGTCAGCCTGTTTATCCTGTTCACGCACATTGCTTTCCCCGCACATCTACGCTACCACTCCAAGCAATCTGATCCTAACCCTAACCTATGAGCTTCGTGTGCTGCAACCAAACTGAATGCGAAAAGCAAGCCAAGTGCCACGGGCACTTTGGAACAAGCAGTTCGCGCCGCATCCTTGGATCAATGCGATCAATGCGCATCCAAGAGCACTCATGGCTTTATGTAGATGGACCTCCATGCAATGCTTGATGTTACCATAACCCTCAGTCAAGTTGGTGCAGCAGGCTGCCGTTCCCAGAACCTGGAACCATCCACCTCATTCAAACTGACAGCAGAAGTTGCACCACCCTCCTCACCAATTACAATGGATGCCTGCGCGTAGTCGCGTGTGCATATGACAGCCGGCCTCAGGCCGCTTGTACCCGATGCAAGCAGTGTGCCCTGCACTGCGATGGCACCCACGCCAGCTGACAATGGAGGCGGCAGCCTAAATTCCTTCCCGTCAACCTCAAAGGCACCTAGTCGTGAGATATTTTCGCCTGACGTTGTGAACACTTGCAGGGGCTTGGCACATGGCTTGTCCATAGCAGTAACAACCTGGAAAGACAGCAGCTGAGCAGTCAGGCACACTCCATTGCAACATTGACAGGAGTACATGCCGTCCAAACAATACAACATGTTTCTTAACCAACATATTGGCAAACAAACTAGCACGAAAATTTTACCTTGTAAGCGTCTATGTGCACACTGCTGACAGGCCCAGCGTGTTCTGCCATTATGGCTACTGCGTGGGGCTTGTCTCCTGAAGTGGACATGCGCATATCCCACACTCGAGCAGTCCTGCAGCAACACTCCGCAGTCAATTGATTGAAAACGACGAGACATGCCAGCAACCTCATACACAGTTGTATACAGCCACCGTACCTGTCTGCACTGCCAGTGACAAGAAGGCAAGAGGATGATGACTGGACAGACATGGAAAGCACGGGCTCGGCATGCACAGCTGCTGAACTTGTTACCGTCATACTGTCGAGCAGACAACAGAGTCAGCGCAAATATTCATTCTGAGGTGACTCCCATGCAGCCACTCCGTGTGTACCTCTTAGCCTTACCTGCGCAGGTCTACCAATGATAAGCCCTTATCACCCGCAGCAAACACAGTGTGGTCCTTGCATGTGGCAGTCACAATTGGCCAAGGGAGCTTTGCGGAAGCCAGTCCGGTCTGTGCGCCATGCGTGTCCCACAACTTCACCTTGCCATCTCGTGACGTAGATACGAACTGTGACGCAACTGCGTGCCTGATGACACAATGTGTTCATGCACAGTGCAGCACTTGGATGCATGCTTTGCATGCTGTGGTGTCTCTCAAGAAAAGCATCATGCGTCCAACGGCACTTACTTGACAGCCACCACAGCCGTGATGCTATCACCATGGCCGCGAAGCACAGAAAGCGCATGAACTTTTCCCCTGAAACGTTTGCACAACAGTGGTTGGGAGCAACAAGGGTCACCGCATCAAGCTAACAATGTACTGCAACGAAGACACCAACAGGAATGCAAAGCTGCTTGCTACAAGTAAAACAAGAAGCTCAGCAATTGCAAAAGTGCGATATGAAGTGACCACACAACTCACCTACCACTGCGAAGATCCCAAAGACGCACGGTGGCGTCTTCTCCACCACTGACGAGCACATTGCCGCCGACGCTGCTGTCCTCAACATGTTCGCCGAGCAACTGCGATGCAATCACAGTAACAGCTTTCGTGTGCCCGCTAAGCGTCCGAGTGGCCTTTCCCTGTTGGAAGACAGCTTAAAGAGATGCAACAATACCTGTCGACTCGGATTCACACCAGCCAACAAGACTTGATAGAGACTGAGTCGTTGTGCACTGACCTTGTTCCAAACTCGAATAGTTTTGTCCATACTTCCAGTGACCAATACTTGCTCATCGTCCGACCCGAACGCCCTGCATCAAAAGCCAATTCATGTAACTGTTTATCCACCATCGTATCCAGCCGGGAGGTGACAACTCGCGCATGCTCTGGCGTCATATACGCAAGCGTACCTCAAGCATGTAATCTTGCCTCCATGCACCAGTCGCTCCTGCGAAGCAACCGCTGACAACTCTGATAGGTCGCCATAACCAGTGTCAAGCTCGATTGCCCATTGCTCCAGTGCGTTGCCACTCACTCCGTACTCCCACACTGTAGCTTCCCCGCCCTGCACTTGTTGCTATCTCGTTACTCATCTGTCCAATGAAGCAAGCACAGTCCATTGCTATACGTCTTGGATTTTCACTTGAATCGTACAGTATGAAGCTATGGACGTTCGCAGTTGCTAACCGTGCAACTATACACAACTAAACAGTAGTGGATTCCAAACAACCTCTATGCAACTTGCATGTGAATTGTACCTGAGTGGCAACCAGCTGGCCGTTACGCGTGAGCAACACATGGCCGATGGGGCCGCGGCCGTAACGCCAGGAATGCCACTGGCAGACGGCCGGGTCGGCCAGCCGCAGCTGCTGGTACGACGCATGCTTTGCGATGAACGCATGTCTAACGCTCTGGCCGGGAGGAACCGCCGAGCCTGGCCAGCAAGATCTGCTTAAAGCAGAAATGAAGAGGCGCTTACGCAAGTGTACAATCAACTTCTAGCCTGCTGGTTCGGAAGACATGCTTGGCAGCGCTTTTTCTGTGTATGGCAGTGCTGATACATGGTGTATGAGTGATGAATGGAGCAGAGCATACAACCTTAGCTGGCAAGCTGTTGCTGCTTGTTAGCTTGAGGAGTGCAGCACTGCCAGAATGGGACAATAATCGACTGTATTGCATGCTAAATTTAACAGCTTCTCTGACACAAACAACAGTGCATGCTTTACTCGCAGATGTCTTGGCTGAGAAGTCACGCATGTTACCGTCTACACATGCATGTATGACACCTGAGACAACGCTGTCATACTCCAACAAATTTTATACGTAGGTCACAAAGCCACAAGTACACATACAAGCACGCATACGCAGCCGCACACGCACGCAGCTCAGCAGCTTGCCTGAGCTGAGCAGCCCAGACGGCGTCGGAGGCCGCCGCCTTCCTAAGGCTGCGGCAGGAGGCAGCAACGGCGAGGACGTCCCGGAAGCGCAGGGGAGCCAGGCACGCCGCGAAGGCGTCGCCGTCCGCCGCCGCCAACCCGTCCAGCATGCTGCCACCACTAGTCTGTGCTGAAGCTCGCAGCAATTTCTTGCATGGTTGCATCACGTCGAAGCAATATGAACGTTGTTGTACATCGCTCCAACATGCTTCGTACGTGAATTGCACGTCTGTTCTTTGGCCAAGAACGTAATGCTAACGTGTGTATGCAATATGCTGCACGCTCGCTTGCTTGCTTGTCACACGCTGCATGTGCACTGCGCATGAACCAGGGCCCGCAGGCTAGGCGTGCTGTTCTCTCTGGCGTCATGGATGTGAACTATTCCTTGCTAAGCTGAAGAAGGTAAACACGCAGAGATCGACATAAACGAGGTTGCGTGGGGCAGGCTCGAACGCTGGCGGCAATCTGCATGCTGACAAACGAAAGGCCAAGCATAGACTCGCTACAGCTTTTCATGCGTGTTGATGTAAGCTTAGCTGCTGAAGCATCAAGCTCTATGTTGCTGAATCGCAGTTGTTTTTGGGCAATCTGGGTTTGGCAAGTCAGGCCCCCAGACCCCAGGCATGAGAAGTCAGCTGATAGTTTGTTTTCCACGTCATATTTCAAGCCGCAGGCAAGCAAAGTGAATTGCTTGGTGACGAGCCTGCTTGTTGTTGTTTTTGTGTTGTGCAGACATTCGCTGGCAAGTATTAAAACAGCTACTGTTACTGCAACATGCAGCTTGACAGCTTCATTAAGGCTGCAAACACACATACACCGCAGGACAATTGAACTGCAGCAAAGTAGCCAAGTTCTTTGAGCTTGTTGGACAGTAAGACTGGCACGCAGCAAGCAAGCAAACGTTGAAGCCCAAAGTCAATTTGGGATTTGCTTGTTTATTGCGGCATGGCTGAGAAAGAGGCGGTATCAAGGCGGCAGTGGCTGCTGCTATACTTGCTGCTGGCTGCTGCGGTGTTAGCGGTGTCCTCCGCCGGCGCCGTCATGAAGAGCATGGGCGCCGTCCCGCCGCTCACCCTGGCCTGCTGGCGCCTGCAGGTCACCACCGCTGCCCTCGTGCCTGGCGCGGCCGTGCAGTGGCGCTCCCTGGCACAGGAGGACAGGCAGAGGTATGCTCACACCCAACAGCAGCAGCTTTTCCACATACGAGTGTGTAAGTATTATGTTCCTGGCTTGCTGCACGTGCCATTGTAATGTTGTGTACACACTATGCGTTTTAATTGGGCAGCAAACACAGCATGCAACATATGCACATAAATACGCATGCTGCATGCTTCTTGTCATCAAGACGCCAGGAATCTCTGTTTTTTTCTATGGCGTGCATGCATGCTGCACTGTGGTGCATTGAAATTGTGTTTGCGCCACCCGTTTGTGTTAAACAACACATATGAGCTTGCATATGTGCAGGTGGAAGGAGTCTGCATCAAGTTTGGGCGGGAGCGGCACATTCCTGGCGGCCCATTTCGGCCTGTGGGTTTGGTCTCTCGGACACACAAGCCTTCCGCACAGCCTGCTGTTTGTCTGCTCCATACCACTGCTAGTCACAAGTGAGCAACACACACGCACAGTACTTGGTTCCAAACTTCGAGCAACTACTGACTGTACTCTGTCAGTCTTCATGTGGATTAGAAGAGAGACAGTGACACGATGGGAACTTGCGGGAATACTTCTTGGAGCAAGCGGGACGGTGTTGCTCGCGACCTCTGCGAAGGGAGAAGCTGAGGTGCACGTTGACAAATGGTGGATAGTTGCACTTGTTATGTATGCGTGCACACGCTCACATCAAACAGGTGAGTATACTTGGTGATGCAGCAGCGCTGGCCGCAGCAGCCGCTTTTGTGGGGTACATAAGCATTGGGCAGCGGCTTCGGACTTGGATGCCGCTCTTCCTCTACGCACTGCCCGTGACTGCGGTAGCCGCAGCTCTGCTGGGGGTGGCTGCATTGGCAGCTGGCGCACGTGTGTTGGCGAGCGACAGTACGCTGAGCATCTTCGGGTGGCTGAACCTGAGGTGCGAAGACAAAGTCGTATTTATACACGTGTTATGGAACATGCGCGCACGCACACAACCGCACAACCGCACAGGGGCCCACGCGCACATGCATGCACATGCACACACATGCAAGCATGTGCCAGCGGTTGTTGTTTGTTGCACTGCCAAGTCTCTTCGTGTGCAGATGGATGCTGCGGACGCTGTACTTGGGTTTGGTACCCGGGTTGGTGGGCCACACAGGGTTCAACGCGTTGCTGCGGTGGATATCCCCGCTGGTAATATCGATGTCAATAAGCGTGGAGCCTGTGCTGGGGTCTCTGCTCGGTTGGATGATTGGAGTCTCCGACTTTCCCGGCCCATGGACGTGTGTCGGAGGAGCTATTCTAATCACATCCACGTGCATTGTTCAGGCGGCCACTGCATGCCGGCCTGATGCTGATGATATTGATGACAAGGAGGAAACGTTCAACATGGAACAGGGTGATGATGGTGATGAGAGTGCGGGGTTGCTGACTCCCAAACAGCAGAGAGAGGTTTTTCCTTTGCTTCGGAGTAAAGTTGCTGGAGCTGATGCTGTGCGATGAGGCTTGCGTTGTTGTAATAGTCAATCTTGGTCTGGTGATAAGGATGGTGTTGACAGTTAGCTCTGCCGGATGTCACTGTTAGTTCGAGGGGCCCAAAGTCTGCTAGTTGTTGCGCCATGATACATTGCAGCGACTTGCAGATTGCTTTTGTTCAACTGCTAGAGGGATAGCCACAGCATAATGGAGCAGTACATGCTTCGAGCTGAAATGTATGTACCCCACATAGTGCTGAAGGCCATGCAGAGGCCATCTCGCTGTGCTCAAGACGATATATCGCATTGCACTGGGGCTCTCGGACGATATCCTACACATATTACAGGGCACTAATTTCACAGCATAAGCTAATGGCTGTGGTGCTGCTCCCGTCAGCATCATACGTGGTGTGCAATATCTCAACTTGGGGTTACAGGCTAACAGTGCTGCGCAAGGTGTGCCACATTGCCAGCATCAAGCTGTGCTCTTGGGACCATCGACGTGCAGAACACGCTGACAGATGCAAGCACACAAGCGACCAGCATCAACTATGCATTTGGCTTATGCTGTGACTAGTTCTCAATGCAGAGGCCGGGTGCACTAGCAGTTTGTACAAGTTAGGCAGCAGGCGGCTTGGGGACGAAGGCGGCATGAAGAGGGCGACCAGCAACTGCTCTATGTCCTTGTTCAGAAGGAACACCGCATATGCGAATCGCGTGCGCTCGGAGCCATCAATGAACAAAGGAAACTCGGTACCCACCTGCGCACACACGAGTGCATGTGCGTGTATTGTTGTGTGCATGTTGCGCTTGGCCACAACATGATGAATGTGTTCGAAGCATTCAGTGCATGCTGCATTCCTTCAAACTAATGTACATACACGTAAGACACCAGCGCAAGAATGCTCACAGCACACCAACCCAGCAACCCACTATCGTGTCCAAGTTCAAGACAACTTCAAAACAACATGTGTTACCAACCTTACGCGCAGCAGCTTGTGATACAGCGCTGGCAGCATGCGCCGCTGCCTCAGCTGCAGGCTCGGGATCCTTTACCAATGAGCGTGATGCAGCAAACACAATAGGATACTTGAGCGGGACATCCAAGTACTTGGCTAGAAGGAGCACGAGCTGCGCAACAATGTGCACTTAAACAGCAGTACAACATTACAACGTGTGGCTTGATATGCAGATGTGTCTCACGTGTGCAATGTAGCCAAGTGCAGTCGCAACCGCTTCATGATCTTCTTCCTCCCACCAGCGACCATCCAGTTGCCCACATGCAAGCGCGAGGTGGATGCCAGCAATGGACAGCGCCGGCCATTCCCCGTCGTGGCAATGGGTGGAGCCGCCGTTGGCATAATGCTGGATGACGGCGGGAGCGTGGACATCATTGCCACCGTTGGTGTAAACATCCCCTTGCAACGAGCATGATGCTGACGGCTCCGACGGCTCCAGAGGATACAACTGATGGACCTATCCAGTAAGAGCTTTCATTATATAAACCAAGCGAGAGTAGTACCATCATTCAACGCCGCTCCTGACTCTGTGTACCTGTGCCAACATGCGTGCACGCCTTGTGCGCAACTGGCTGAGCCCTGACTGAAGAAGGCCTGCACCTTTGCGTCCTGCCAGAGACCTATCTGCATCCTGAGGGCCGAAAGAAAGAAGAGAAGGTTGGTGGTAGCCCAACATGACATACCTACAAGATCACAAGCACACATACATACGGACCTGCAGGCGGTCTTGTGCTGCACCAAGAGCGGTGGCGGCAGCAGTCAGACGCCAGATGCGGGGCTTAAGGGCGGCGCGCGCAGTCTCTATGTTGCTTTGGAGACGCTCGAGGCCCTCCTGAGCCAACAACACCGTGTCCTCAAGAGCTTGCATGTGGGCAGCTAACCTCTCGCGCTGCTCCAACCTTCGCTGGCACCTATCAGACTCCTGAGCACAACAGAAAACATGCCTTTTTGACCCTCAGCACACTGTTGAGGGAAGAATGAAGGGCTGAATCATCATGAAAAAGTTGACAAGCATCATCATTTCACACCTCGAGTTCAGCACCCAGCTGGCGCTGGAGCTCAGCATTGATTTCGCGTTGCAGCGCGATGGTAGCGCGTCGTGCACGGACGGACCGCACGCTGTCGAGGAAACTCTGCAACGAAAGCTGCTTCAGCGGACGCGCTTGGCCGAGACGCCTACGCACGTGCGCCAGCTGTGCACTGCGGCCCTCAAAGCCAGGGTCCTCCCTACCCTCCTGCAAAGCCTGATAACACAACACAGGTAGGTCACACATGTCCAACATAGTGCGAACACAAAAACAATAGCGGTGTCCACACCTGTGCAGCTTTCACTGCGACGGCCTTTTGGTCTTCATCCAGCGCCTCCGCGTGTTCCACGCTGGCCGCCGCAGCGGCGAGGTAGTTTGGTGCGAGGATGTGTGCGATGCTGGGAGCGGCGTAGTAGCCATCTAAGAGGCGGAAGACGAGCGTGTTGACAGGTGCCGAGTGGTGTACGCGTGGCAACGCTGCCCCGATGCAAGCGAGAGACTCTAAGTCTACAACCTCCCTTGCAACACACAGCGCGGGCTCCAAGTAGATCAAACCCTCATCGGGGCGTCTTCGCCTCGGCGTGGTTATCTCCTCACTCGCTTGTGGACAATCAACACTGTAGCGGGATTCTTGTCCAACACGCAGTGCCCATATGCGCACTTCAATGCACGAAATCGCATGCAATGCTGCCTGTGGCAGCGCAGATGAATCGATCTCACACCACGCTGGGCTGAGTGTCCACGCAACAACCTCACTGGTGTAAAGTACACTGCCAGCTGGGCTTGTGTTTGGGTCACTGTTTGAGTTGTGTATAGAGTCTTCATCCCTTGAAGACTGTTCTGTTGCGTCGCCTTCAAAGCGGTGTCGTGGAACAGATGTGGCCAAAGAGGGTGAGAAGGGCGAAGTGCTGGCTGCTAAGGTGAAATACAACCCGGCCTCGGTTGGCGGCACGTCAACAGCGTGCAAAGCCACATTGCATGCTTGGATTTCCTGCAGGTGCCGCAATCGCCTTCGAGCACGCTGCGGATAGCACAAACATGCTGCAATAAGTGTTGCGCAAGTGCTGAATGCGCACAATGCACGCATGTATGGCCTTGCTTGCAAGATGGCCGAAGCAGACAACACTTCTACGCTGTACACAAGATAACCGAACCTGACACTAAGAAGCACTGGGTCATGACGCAATGAAACCCTGATGATACCGCAAACTGCAGTTGCATGAGCGCATGCCCCTTGAGTGGAGAACGCTGTCTGAAACCCTAGTGGTGCAAGATGTTACAGACCGTGCACCACAGCGTAGAAAAGGCCGGTAACTAAATAGATTGTACCTTGGGAAGAGGAAAAAGCGTTACAGCACCAACTGCGTCATCGTCTCCGTCGCCATCACCCCCCTGCCTGGCAGCATCTCCCATGGCCCATGGGATGGCCCGCACATACACCACACACCGCAACGACCTCACTGTCAAGCAACAACCACCATCATGGCCCAACCACCGGCACCCCTCTGCGCGCACCGTACCGGTCCTAGCCCAACCCCGCCTCGGCCTGGTCGCTCCGACTAACGCCTTGGCCTGGTCGAACCACGGTTAGGGTTCGAGTTAGGACCGTCGATTAGACTTTACCAAACAGCAGTTTGCAAACCACCGGATACGCTGCATGCATTACGCAACCGAACCTTTCAGATACGTGTCTAAGGCAGGTTTACACTGCGTAATCAGCAGGGTGTACTCCAAGAACATACCCGTTAGCATTGGCTACGTCGTCGGCAGTGTGGGTGGCGATGGCGGCGGCAGCGGCGGCGGCGGCGTTGCTCCCGGCGCCTGGAGGCGTGGCGCTACTTGCGCCGGCGTCTGTGGTGGCGAGGGGTGCTGTGCGTCCTGGAGAGCTGCGGCGGCAGCGGCGAGTGGCAGTGCGGCGGCTTCCGCGAGCAGCCGCAGCAGCTGGAGATGACCAGTCCCCGACACCTGCTCTGACGGGCTCAAACCCTAGCGTCAAGCCGCCCACCATCTCCCCTGATGTTGACATTGAGGTGGAGCGCAGACGCAAGCAGCAGGTAAGGGGTCACTGGAATGGCAGGTTGCTTGGCTGTTGCCATGCATGTCAGCCAAAGGTTCTGTCTTGCTGTTGCTTGGCTGTTAAGCTTACCTGCAGCCTTACCAGTGTGCATGTGAGCTTCGGTTTGTCTTCTCTTACCTCAAAGCTGTGACATCATCACAGGGTGCATGCCTTAGTTTAACATGTGCATGCAGATCAAGGTTGGCACGCCTGCATTGCACATTTGACCTCTACGGCACGCATGGGGCAGCCTTGGGTTGTCATCTCACGACAATGAAAGTAAACATAAGGGTTTATTCATCGCTGTCGCAGTTAAATGCCGTGTTGTAATGCTCCCATTGCATGCCAGGAGCTGCGCAATGCCGAGCGGGCATTCTGGCAGCGAGAGACTGCAATGTGGCAGCGGCAGCGGGAGCTCCTTATGCTGGAGCTTATGGAGCTCAAGACCGCTGTGCAGCAGCTTGAGCAGCGCATGGTGTGTATGCTGAGCAGACGACAACGTTGTCCTTGTGTGTACATGCTATATGCCTCGGCAATGTCTTTATCGCAGTTACCACTTTGTTGGTTGTCAGTCTTAAACTCTCAGTGATGTTGCATGCTTGACTAAGGATATATTGCAGCCTCCCCAGGGTGGTGGCAGTGTGAGCTTGCCAGAGACAACATTGTCAGCAAACGATACAAGTATGTGTTGTGCGTTCAGCACAAGGGTCTCTGCATTTTGTGCATTTCCCTGTGATGATGGTGTTTGACATGCTATTCTTGGCTGGCAGGTCACCTGGACAATCTGTCTCGTGAAGAGCTCATGGAGCGAGCCATGCAAGGCATCTATGGCGTGAGCAATCGGTCCTTTGAGCTAAAGGATGAGCCTTATAGCAATGGGGTTACCCAAACTCCCGGCAGCGATGTAGACCTCCCAGTTGAAGCAGAACAAATAGTGCAACAACAGCAGGCTGCTGTCGAAGTGTCTGAACCCGAACAGGACCTACAGACAGTTGAACAACCTGAACAGGAACAAGAGCAAGAGCAAGAACCAAAATCTGAAACACAAGTATCACAAGCACCTGCTCAAGCTGTCTTTGAGGATGTGATACCAACTGCAGCAGCTGAGTCTTCATCAGCCAGCGCTGTTTCAGCAGACTTGAAACCAAGCTCTCCACCGCGTGTCGACAACAGCGCTTGGGAGCGAAGAAGGAAGCTGGAGACGCAGATGAAAGCCATGTTTGGCGACTTGCGCGGGCTTCTTCCAGATGACCTGCCACTCGACCTGCCAGCTCCCTCCGCCTCTGCGAGTCAATCATACCCGCCTGCAAGCGCGCAGGAGGACACAGGAGAAGGGTTTCCTCTGACATACTCTGCAGAGCCCTCTGCACAAGCTGTCCAGGATGATGAGGCTGAAACAGGTTTTGCTGCTGATGCTTTGGAGTCCTCTGAGCAAGCAGAAGGCGAGGAGGATTACACAAAGACAACTGCCTGGCAGCGCCGGCGGCGGCTTCAGATGCAGATGGAGGATGCCATGCGCCAGCTGGCAGGAGATCCAGAGGCTGCAGCTCGTGCAGACCCAGAGTCCAGCCAACCTGAACAGCCCGACATCTATGCAGGCTCCACGCGCCCGTTTACATCGCACCAGCCACCAACAGACTACCCTCAACAAGCGACAGCCAAGTTGACTGCACGGTTATCTGAGGATGCCACGCCAACAAGCGCTTCCACAAGCGATTTTGCTTCTTCTACTGCTGCTCAAGATACAGCAGCTGAGCAGCAGTTCAAACCAGACAGCACTAGGACTGGTCCCATTGATGCCATCGCTGCTGCTGCTGCTGCTTTGCTGCAAGCACCAGCAGCAGAAGCCCCAGTGTCTGTGTCAGCTGAAGAAGTCAGCAAGCCAGCTCCTTCTTCTGTGCTGCAAGCAAAGGCACCAGCAGAGGCCCCAGTGTCTGTGTCAGCTGAAGAAGTCAGCAAGCCAGCTCCTTCTTCTGTGCTGCAAGCAAAGGCACCAGCAGAGGCCCCAGTGTCTGTGTCAGTCGAAGACGTCAGCAAGCCAGCGCCTCCTTCGCTGCAAGCAAAGGCACCAGCACAGGCTCCAGTGTCTGTATCAGCTGAAGAAGTTAGCAAGCCAGCCCCTCCTCCTTCTTCTCCTTCTTCTTCACAAGCCGCAAGTGAAGGTGAAGATCCTGCTGTCGTTGTGACGCGATGGGGTACTTTCCGCAGCCCTGTGATACCCGCAAGTCCCAAGTCCAGTGCTGATTCAACTGGCTCAGCATCACAGCAGCAAAGCGAGGCTGCTCAGCAGCAGCCAGAGGAAGTAAAGGCGCCAGACACGGTGAAACAGCCTCCGAGCCGGTGGGGCAGCTGGACAAGCCACGCGCAAAAGCAGTAAGGTCATTGCGGTCTAAGATCTCTTATCTTACTCAAGTATAAGCAGCTGTGGCGGATGCATGGGTGGTATCCACATGTTCATGCAGTCTTCTGTAAGCGATATTACGCTACTACTTTACTACTGACATAGCTGCCGGCGGATAAGTAGGGATGTTTTGAGTAGATGTGGTAGAGCGTGCTAAGTAGCAGGTGTGTTAGTCTGAGTGAGTCTTTTTGGTAGCGGCTGGAGAAACAACTCTTTGGAATGTCACAATCACTCCCACTTCAGCTCTATGCTAGTAACAACCTGTTTTGCCGAGTTTTGCAAACGCTTGTTTCATTGGTTTCACCTGTTTGTCCTGCTTTTAGTGCACAAGGTTACTTTCAAACGGCGTAGTATGCAGGATGCTTGTGTTGGACAGAGTCGTGATGCACTGCGCTGCGGGACTGTAAACGGATACACGTGATACATCAGGACCTTGCAGCAATTTGCACCCGCAGCAAGCCCCAAGCATGCATATCAACCACAGGTTACACTAGAGTTTTCACGGATGTCCATGACTTGTTCGCAGCAAGAAGCAGAATGCAGGAGTGAGGGACTGCGAGGGCAGACCTGCAGACAGGAGCCGCGATGAGACTTGATGATGTGTGCAATGCTGTACGGGACTTCCCGCTAGCCCTCAGTTCTCCCCTCACAACCGTAAGCGACTGGACGTAGATGACTCTGAACCAACCTGTGCCGGGCTAAGCGAGAAGACTAGCACGCTTGCCATGTTGCGTGCTGCGTTTCTTTGCAGGCAATGCTGCTGCTGCGCGTTGCCCTGCTGCTGGTCCCCTGCTTGCCTGTCAGTCCTTGCATAAGACCCAGCCCCTAGTTTGAATAGGTAGGTTGGTTTGTGGGCGTGTTTGCCTCGTTGAGTCCATGCTGAGTCGTTTTTACTCTGTGCTTCTGTGCTTCTGTGCATTGCATGTATTTGTGTTCGTGTGGCCCCTCTACACTACCATATGCTGGTGCACTGCTTTCGCCATAGGCTTGCTTTGTAAGGCATGTTGCAACAACTCTGCGTCAGGGCCACATCAGGTCAGCAAGGTATCTTCCAAATGCATTGACAGACTTCATGTGAACCAACGAGCAAACAACGATTGATACCAGTGTGGCTGCTGATGCTGGATTGGAGAAGGCTCATTACCACTGCAGTTGATACGTTTATTGTGGTCACTGCACAGTCATATCATCACGCAACTGATTGATGTGACGCATCCTAGGGACAGGTGCACCGTAGCCTAGTGCAATGCGTCAAGTCAGTCAGTCAGTCAGTGTCACACTAATTCAATCGGTGTGACACTGGCTGTGCGTGTCCAATACCACAATTAATCTAATTGTGGTAATGGACACGCACCATGCTCGACGCGGGGTGTGTCAGTGGTGCGTCCCCAGTCAGTAGGCTGCTGTAGGCGCCTGCAACGGACTGGGAAAACTGTACAGCTGAGTTGTTGGCTGTACTTGAGTTGAAACTGCCTGCAAGCTCGTGAGCTGGCGTTGGCACCCAGGCAGCCGGTCCTCTCTCTCTCTCTCTCTCTCTCTCTCTCTCTCTCTCTCTCTCTCTCTCTCTCTCTCTCTCTCTCTCTCTCTCTCTCTCTCTCTCTCTCTCTCTCTCTCTCTCTCTCTCTCTCTCTCTCTCTCTCTCTCTCTCTCTCTCTCTCTCTCTCTCTCTCTCTCTCTCTCTCTCTCTCTCTCTCTCTCTCTCTCTCTCTCTCTCTCTCTCTCTCTCTCTCTCTCTCTCTCTCTCTCTCTCTCTCTCTCTCTCTCTCTCTCTCTCTCTCTCTCTCTCTCTCTCTCTCTCTCTCTCTCTCTCTCTCTCTCTCTCTCTCTCTCTCTCTCTCTCTCTCTCTCTCTCTCTCTCTCTCTCTCTCTCTCTCTCTCTCTCTCTCTCTCTCTCTCTCTCTCTCTCTCTCTCTCTCTCTCTCTCTCTCTCTCTCTCTCTCTCTCTCTCTCTCTCTCTCTCTCTCTCTCTCTNGAGGCACCAGGTCCCATAACAATGAATCCCAAGTGTGTGTCCTCACAACCTTCTTTTGCCTTCTTCTTCTTCTGGCAGCAGCCTCCACTCCAACAACACACACGCAGACGTCGCTTTCATTACCGACCTTGAGGAGGTTGACGATGTCACCCACCTCTTCGCTGATATCAAACGCCTTCAACAAGGGCAGACACCTGTTCGTCGATAGCATGCCCCCCCTGTTTGTTATCGGCTACAACGTGGGGCAGTGCTGGCCCGTGTGCGTGTTGCTGCGTACAGGGTCAACCTGGTGAGCGCGGTTGTCAGCCTTGTTGACAGCAGAGTCGACGCTGTTATGCACGTGTGCACTCACACATACACGCACGCACGCATGCACGCACACGATCGAGTAGTGTGTGCGTGTGTGTGTGTGGGTACGGGGCACCCTAACCTACTCGCCGTGCCTCCGTCGGCTCCACCAACTGCGACATCGCTGACCAGTTCCCGGACGAGTATCTTTCTCGGCACGCACAGCGTGGGCGTCATAGCGGCGCAGCGGAACGGGGAGGGTAGTGGTGCCGTGTGCCCAGAAGTGTGCACGTGTGCGCGTGCCTGTGCGCGTGCGCGTGTACATTCGCGTGCGTCTTGGTGAGCCTCTGCTGAGCAGGTGGCACACATGCACCTGCTCTGCAGAGTCCTCTTCACATTGCTAGGGTCATGAACGGGCGGCTACGCGGAGGACACAGCGTCAGTGTGCGTGCGCAACAGCGACTCAACAGTGCCTGGCTGACCTCTGCATGCCATGTGCAAATGCGCGTACGCGTGGATGTTGGTTGCAGACGGCATTAGCAATATGTGTGCTGTTGGTGCAGGACGCACCAAGCCAGTGGGGACTGCATCCACCGCGGCGCCAGCATCATCCACGCTGTTGGGGCAGGCGCTCTCTCTCTCTCCATATACATGCTTAAGCTACGCGCAGTCATCAGGCACGCATATCCCAAGGCGAGCACATGTGCTTGTGCGCGTGCATGTGCGCGCGTGCGTGCGTGCGTGCGCGTGTGGGTGGGTGGGTGGGTGGGCACGCGTAAGTGCGCGTGTGTGCACCATGTATGTGCACCAGTGTCTGTGCGCCTGCTTGAGTCCGCATACACAATGTGCACGCTGGTGTGCGCGCGTGTGTGCATGCACACATGGGAGCGCGTATGTATGTACGCGCGTGTGTGTGTGATTGTTTCATTCTTTCTCGGCACTCGTCAGATGCATGCAGGGGTGTGTTGTTGTCTGCTCCGGACATCATCAATGCTTACCCAACGTTGCTGTTGTAAAGAAAGTCCGTCATTGCGGTGGACTCGAGAGGCTTATGATGCCAACCTCATTTGCCAACTATAGCAAGGTGGAGCTGACCGGTCCCGCCGCAGGTATAACATCAACAGCCCCCAACCAAAGCCGCTTTTGGCTACAACCATGTGGGCTCACGTGTGCGCGCAAGTGTTCACACCCCCCTCTTTATCACCCAACACTAACACCCACGTACCCTTTACCCGCATATTACAAGTAGCAGACACCCTTTGTTGGGGAGGGCAACACCGACAGTCTCACAAGTAGCCGAGTGTGGGGCTCGGGATTGAGGCTGAGAGAGAGTGCCACAAACAAGCAAGGTTTGGGGTTGTGCCTCGACCGTGTCGAGAGGGAGATTGGGGCCAACTCACATACACACAATTGACGCGGAAACCAAAGTCAACAACAAGCAACAACGACGAGGGCAAACTCCGATTGTAATCCTTGGTCCGTTGGCGTAAAATCTGGTCAATGCCGTAGCGCAGGGGAACTGTGTGTCACACTCTCTGTACAGTCTGAGGCTTGGCCATACAGCACCAGAATCTTTTATGTTAATTTTTTATTAGCATCAACAACGCAGCGTATTCGAATGCGGCAGGTGATGGGTGGGCGTGCGGGCGTGCGCAGGCGGGTGTGCGTGCCTTCGTGCGGATGTGCAGGTGTGCGCGCATGCACATGTGCATCTGCGCGTGCGCGCACATGTGCATGCACGCGTGCGTGTCGTTGACTTCATCTGTGGCTGGACACTGCTCCTTCACCTCAACCCCACACTCTACACCCTCACAGGTGTTGCAGCCACGGTGTGGAGCCACCTCCCAAAGTGCACCAACAGGCAGATCCCCTTCGCCCTCTAGCGCATGGCAACACAGTGGACAGACCGCACTTCGGGTACGACTTCGGCATCATCTAGGCAAGACTCTATTTACATATGCTGCAGGAAGCTGTGCGACCAAGCTGTTAGAGACGAGAGGGTTCGGCAATACATGACTGACTGCTGCTCGCTGCCAGAGATGAGAGGTGCAAATAACACAGTACAGAAATGCCACCTCTCTGCGCTATTTTCCCTCACTCTATCTGGAGGAATAAACATTTGCCTTGCGCATGTGCGGCCGCATTGCGCGGTGCTGCAACTGGTGGAACAATCACTCCTCAACTCACATAAAGTACACGCCGACAGACAAATGCATGCTCACTGCAAGGTACAGTCAAGACGGACATGTCCGCGTCTAAATGTTACAGGCGCTCCCAGTGCGCAGCAATTGTTCAAAGGTACAGTCATATACTACACCCAAACCAACACCCACTATGTATAGCCAGCGCCGCCGCACAAGTGTCAATCAATGCTCGGAACTGTTGTAGCATCGCCATGCACACAACCACCAGTGCCAATAGGTGGTGAAATCAACTCCCGTGCCAGATAGACTTGACTGGTAGGTAAAGAAAGAAACCCTTTTGAGCTGGGGAGAGCGCAACCAACGCATCTCCATCAGTCCTTACTACTGTGAGGCCTCTCTTCTCAAGCAGACAACAACACGCAACAGTCTGGCACATTGTTGTGCTTGAATAGCGGTGTCGGTCTCCTCCAGTCATGACATGACGTGCAACATCCTCCTTCCCACTGCCTTCACCTGACCTGCGCTTGGGCCTTGCAGCAGTCCACTAAAGTCCGATACGTACCTTCATGACTCTGCATAAGCAGCAAGGAGCAGGGCTGCTGCTTTTGTAACAACCACAACCACATTTGTCATAAACACTTTCCGTCTCTCATTCATGCGTATTTTTGCCACTTGAGCAGCCGTGTCGTGACCGCTCCAACAGCGACCGCAGACATTGTTGTAACGGCAACTCCACCGACTAATACTCCAATCTCCAGCCTTGCACTGTCTTGCATGAACGCGCGCACACCGTAGCGCTGCCAGTAGCTCTCCGTCCACACGGGGTCGTCGCGCGATCTCGACTGTGGCGACATGGTCCAACGTGCGTTGTTGGTGTCGTAAAGTAAGGAGGAGGAGTAGGCCGGTACGTACCTGCAAGGAGAAGAAGGAAGAGTGTATGAGCTACTAGTGTGATCCTTGCTGTGCGTGACGGTATTGAAGCTCCATAGCAGAACGTAGTACGTTGACATATTGCAGTAACATAGGTATAATTTGACTAGCGTTCCATAGTTTTAGAGTAGCAGTATAGTATAATGTCCAATTCAACTAAATATGCCATGACAAAGTGAACACCAATCTTCCAATGTCGGGTGGCAATGCAATGTGATGTGACGTAATTTTCACCTTGCAGCATGTACTGAATCACAACATGCTTGACCAATGCAAGCTAAGATGTCATCATGTAGTCATTCCAACCCCTCACTCACTTTGTTGTTGAGTTGAGGCATCTCCCCTTTGCGTCCGCTCGCCACCCAACGCAAATATACCCTTCTCCCTCGCACGCCCCCGCACACTCAACCACACCCTCCCCTTCACCACCCCCACTCGCCGTCTTCTCCGCGAGGAAGTTCCACACAACTCTGCTCATATCATTGAACGGCACGCTCGCGGGTTGGGACGGGTCTATCGGCGCCACCAACACGCCGACATAATGACTCGCCGTGCGCGTGGTGAGCTGCGGCGTGATGTAGTGGTTGGAGAGTGCGCACGACATGCCTGGAGTGTTGGATAGGAAACACTCTGCGAGCTCGGAGACGAGTGTTGCATTGGCGGAGATTTCT
Source organism: Chlorokybus atmophyticus (assembly GCA_009103225.1). Taxonomy (NCBI): domain Eukaryota; kingdom Viridiplantae; phylum Streptophyta; class Chlorokybophyceae; order Chlorokybales; family Chlorokybaceae; genus Chlorokybus; species Chlorokybus atmophyticus. The sequence goes on from RHPI01003798.1 coordinate 42,852, forward strand.
GTGAGATGGAGGGCGGAGTTGGAAGAAGATGTGGGTGGTGAGGCGGCTAAGGCATGTACTGTACGGGCTAAGACGGTGGCGACAGCTGTCGTAGAGGTGAGGTTGATGTTACCTGTCGGCAACTTGGAGTCAACGCCAATGTAATGGAAGGACAGATGGATACGCGCACGTGCACGCGACCACGCGCGCACAGGAACACACACGTGCACACGCAATATCTGCATGCAAACCTACCGGCAGAGTCCAGATGACTCCAGTGGTATCGGTTGGTGTACTGTGTATCAAACTCGGCAAGATACACGCCAGCAATGGTGGGATCCTGCGCGTGAAACAACACGACCTCTCTTTGCATCATCCACACCCATGTCATGCATTAAGCGGTGTCACCAATGCAGAAAACAGCAATGACGTCACCAGCACACCATCAAGCCCACCTTGCGCAGCAACGTCATAAGCGATGAGGGCGGCACTCCCGGGTTGTCTCTTTCGCTCGCAACTTGGACAGTGGGAAGTGTGTCGGAGGTGTTGGACGACGAGGCGAGTTGGTGGTTTTCGCTCGTTGCATGCAGCGCATCCAACATATCGCGCAGGGCTGCATCCTCCTGTACACGCCATTCATGACGGTTCAACACCTATTATGATTTATCTTGCGTACTATGTACTACAATGCATATTACGGCATGCCATACGATACTACTACATCACGCTGTAGTCGCTGTGTATCTATCATCCTTTGTGCATGGTGTATCAATGCATGCATATAGGTGGGTACAAGTCCATGACGCATACTGTGTGCACACCTATGTACATAGATAAACACATACTTTAGTAACAGGCACTGCAAGCATGCACACCAGTTTTGATTTTCATCTTTAGGTTGCTCATTCTGGTTAGCCTCAGAAACAGCATTCCCCGAACAACATGAACATGTACACTAGTAACCCACCTGGGTATTGCCATCCCGACTGCGTTGGGTTGGATGTGCGTAAAGCACGTCACCAGTTTGGCCAACAGCTCCCACCTCGAACACCTGATCATGGTTCATGCACGTCACGACCATGCATGTGCGCGGTTGTAACTCTGCTAACTGTGATATACACACAATACAAAACCTGTGTGATGCGATCGAACTCGAGACCTGCCACGCTGCCGCTGTTGCTTTCCAGGTCATGAATGAAGCGGCGGCTGCCCGTATAACCCCACGACTCCGCATTGAGGGCCACAAAAACCACCTGTGGCCACGCTCCGGACACTTGTTGCACATCATATATAGACAAAGAAGCACAATTTTGCTGTTGTGTTGCAGTCAACCATTGCATTGCACACACCTGCTTGGTGAAGAGATCGGGCGAACCAAAGCGTGATAGTGCTTCTGCTGCTGCCAACATGGCAATCAACCCCTGACAGAGGAGGGTAAGTTCGACAAGCATCAACCACAATGCATGACTAGTTGCTTCAACTACACACGAGATACTGTCAGCGTGTCTGCTTGCGTGTAGGGCGCATATGCATACATGTGTGTGGCCATCCGTACCGATATTGAGGCGTCTGCTCCAATAGCAAAGTCATGGAACAGCGCGGTGCTGTCCATTGTGGCAAGTACCAGTACGATATCCTTGTCGCTGACTGACATTGCCGATATCGGTGGCATCGCCGACAACACACTGCAGAAAACGTGTCCAGCAAGCCAAGCATACTATGATGTAATCATGGTTGCACTGTTACCTTACCTGTAACCGCCCACTGGAAGACACGTTTCGGCCGCTAGGCATTCTATGGAACTCTCAGTCTCATACTCAGCTGTCTGCGTGAGCATACAGTCATCATGAGCACCACCATGACTGATTCTCAAACTGTCATGGATTGTAGTTAGATGCCAGCTTATGGCACATACCTGCATGACGAGGTCGAACTCGACAGCGTAAGCCGGATGCTTGTACCCTCGCCTCGCATTTTCTTCCGCTCTCTGCAACAGACACATACACATGGCAAAGAGGAAGTCAATGACATAACTTCATGAAAGGATTCCGTGATTCTGCAAGCTTCAACGCACCTGTCGCATCGCGCGAGTGCCATTGGCGTCAAGAAGAAACACTGGGAAATCAATTCTTTGGCTCCAAGCACCTGTGCCCTAGATATACATATGGTCAAGCTGCATTGTCCTCTGCGCGCATGCCTGCATGCATATGTGCACATGCAAGGAAGGTTGATAGGCATCAACGTAATAAGTTAACCCACCCATGGGTTCCATGCCTTTGACTCAGGGAGGTATGGCGAATATTCTGCTTGCGGGAATGTGTCTGATGTCGAGAAACCTGACAAGCCGCCGGTGTGAGCATGCTGCGTAGCATGGTAAGCTTGCCCAACATACACAACAACCGCAGCTTACTCTCGGGGGTATCAGCGGCGTCTGCGCTGGTTTCCACAAGGATGCCTGCAATGCGCGAAGCCAATTGCGGCTCCGACTCCAGCCTAAATGGCAAACATTACAACAATCACTCGACACTCAATCGGCGGGGGGGGCGATTGTTTGTTAAAGAATACAGACAGTTCTCATGCACGCATCACTTGTCCATAAAGGTAACGGTTTCGAAAAAGTGTTGTAGTTGTTGTGGACAAGATCACCCTGGTTGCAATAAACGCTCTCACCGTTTGAGCAGCTGTAAAAGCAGCTTCTGCGGCACCAACAATGCTCGGATACCCTCAATGTTTGTGACATCCTCGTCAACAATCACACGCTGCACAAGCGCCGTCGGCAGCCTGCGTCCCGGCCCGGGACCTCACGCAATGTAATATCACTCTCAGCACGTAAGCAACCACCAATGCACACATTGACACAAGCAAGCACACATGCACGCACGGCGCACTCTCATCCTCAAGCACCAACAGAGGTTTTGCACTTACTGGAGCAGCCGATCGTTTGTCCATTGGCGTCATGCAGTCGTACGCACGGGCTGCTTGCCGCGAGCGCGCCGGCGGAAGCGTCGTACATGGCGGAGGTGAGGGCGGTCACGGAGGTGAGGGGAGGAGGAGAGGAGGTGGCTTGCTGCTTGGCTGTGGATGAAAGTGAGAACAGTGAGTGCATGCTTGTCACAGTAACTCAAACAGAAGTTGAGAGAATGACCTGACTGAAACACTGACTGAAGCATTGGTTTCAACACACTTTGATGGGTTGCTTGAGTGCGTGCATGAGTGAGTGACAGACACAGTCAACAACCAAGTGAGGAGAATGGCGGTCAACAAGCGAGCTCGCAGTACGTGCAACCGGACGACGCACGGAAGTTGCTCCATGTCATAAATCCGTAGCTTACAATACCAGTCAGTGCCTGGTAGTTAGAACTTGTACTTGTATGAACTATTTCTTGTCTGATCTTCAAACTACATCCCCCCCTGTGGGTAATATGCTGTTAGAAAGACAATGAGCCAGGCTGAGCTGTTGTTGCTCAGGACGTTGGTGCGAACGACCTTGGACTGTGGAAACAATCTGCAAAAACAGTGGGGAGAAAGCACAGCCTGTTGGTAGCGTCTCGCTACTCAGTTGTGGTTCAACAACGAGAAGCCCTCTAAAGCTTAAACCAGCATGCAGCATTCTGGATGGAGTTGGTTAGAGGTTAGGAAACTCAACGCATGTCCTCACGTTAGATAGCACTGAAGCACGACAATCGCAAGTTGTGTATTGTATACTCTGCCCTGGCAGTGTTCATTGCCAAGCATGCATACGCTACGTTGAAGCCTGAATCTTCCCATCGGCATGCGCAATGCATCCAATGAGATAGGGTTGGGAGCACTAGTGGGACCTCTACCCGCAATTCATACTTTCTCGCCAAACAACCGTACCTTCAGCGTGGAAGACTACCAGCAGCGTCAGGAGCAGGCATACAACCGTCCGTCGCAGCGGCCCCGCCGCCGCCGGCGGCCAGCGAGGCATCGCTGGTCTGAGTCCTCTGCCTTGCCAGCGCCTCTGCCGCCTTGCCTCCCCTGTGTGCCTCCGCACTGCGCCGCTAGAGAGCCGGGCGGGGATAGCAACCTGCGACTCATAGACGTCACGACCAGCACGCTTGAGGGTGGTGGTGGCTTGCATGGTTTGCACCGCTTTGTTGGGTGCGTTTGGCCCACGACTGTTGTTCTCTTTGCTTGTTCACCACCGGTGGCATTATGCCATTGGCATTTCATCATTCATCTTCATCATCTTTCAAGTGAGCAGCATTTCGCGTTACACGTTAGCAGTGTCAACTTGGGTCGATCAACCTTACAAAGCGTACCGCAAGCGACTACAAGTACAGCACCAAGGATATATCAATTTCTTTCAGCACTTGTGATGTTGTCGGCATGAAGTTGTGCAGGCTTCATGGTGAAATTTTCAGCAATCTATACGTGGCCCTCGATGATTTGTTGGCAGCTGCGCACAGCGCTGCTGTTAAAGGAAAGCACCTAACGAGTTTTGTGCCTTCAACCACCTTTACTGATGCCACCTTTACTGATGGTACAAGGTATAGCACTTGTCAGGATCCTCATAAAGATTCTATGTGACATAAATACTTCTACACAGTTCTCTCACACTTGCAATAGAGCTCCCCTCCAACAGAATGACTAGCAGATGCAGGCCCACACAGGCTGCGTGCGTGACTGTGTCGTGTAGACAATTTAGATGATGCTGCAGGAGTCTCACTGCCCACAACAGTGACTAGCAACGAAGACAGACATGCATGTGGCAGCACCCTGCAGTCCAGATCATGAGAGACTGATGAGTATATATCGTCCTATCAGTTAACCTTTTGATACATGTGTACAAGGGGGATGACAATGTGATGAGATCTAAGGAAACAACTGGGTACCTCCTGCAACCGCTGTGGACAAGCATTCTGCCAAACTCCGGGAGTTCGACTTGGTTGAATCGATTGCTTCAGCGGCTTTGAACTCCCTTTCTCAGGTGCAAATATGGCAACCGTAGTAACCGTGCATATGAACCCATAGGGCAAAACAGGCCTGGCTGTCAAGGTGTGCATATGCGTGTTGCTCTCTCAACTAAGCGTGCCCACGCCTGCACCGGTCACATTGCCGCTCTGATCTAGATGGTACTGGCCATGTAAGGAGTGGAACGCGGAGTGCTGCGGGCCGGCCGTGTGAAACTGCCCCGATGAAGGATCTGGACCATGGTTTTCATGTGGCAACACGCTGTTGCTATCATGCAAAAAGGCCGGATACCCACCCATGACCCCGTCCAGCGGCACCATTGTGAGGGGCTGACCGACTTCATGCGCGCTCTGTTGCTCTCCATGAGTATGTCCAGAGTCCTGACCATCTGTCAAACCGCCTTGCGTATTGCCCGAGCTGCTCGTTTCCTCGCCTCGTTGAGCATTATCCTCAAGCGCTTGCTGCCGTGCGAGCTCTTCTTTCGCTTTCGTGGTCAAGAAGCGGCCTCCGCAGCCTCGGGCTCTCCTTAGCGCGTGTTGATGCCGGGATTCATGCAGGTAAGGCTGCACATGCACGCATGTTCATACACACACAGAGAGACACACACGTAGTATGCATACATACACCGCTTTCTAGCAATCTTCTCTGTTGGCAAGGGAGCATGGACTGTTACATGCATACAGGTGCTACCAAGCGAACCTGTTGGACTGTGCAAGTCATGTTGAAGCATACCTTTCGGGATTTTAGCAACTTGTTTTCTGCTTCAGCCTTTGCCCTCGATTGCCGTCTTCTGAGAATACCGTGATACTGCTTAGCATTTACATACACTGGTTCTTCTTCTATCAGTTCTGATGGGAGGGGCATTCGCGCCTGCTGCACAGCCAGCAGATGCGGTGCAACCTGTGCAATGCATGCGAGTTAACACCGCACATACCAAGCAAGTGTGAGACAACGTGGTATACCACAACCATCTGTACCATTGATGCTGGCTGCATAGGATAAGGGGTGCCATAAGCATAAGGGTCAAAACCAAAAGCAGCTCGGGGCTGACCTTGCGCAACCTGCAAAGCCGACAGCCAGCCTCAGTGGTGATTACTTGCCACTTATTGGGTCACTCTGCTGCAATGTTGCATATGCAAGAAGAGGTGCATTACCAGCGAGGATCCCAATTCTAACTGAGTGTGCGGGAGGGCAGCTATGTACTCGGTTTGCGGGACGCCGGTTGCAACATTTTGCGCTTCATCCCCATTTTCCAAGGCTGGTGAACAAACATATGCTTCGCCTGGACAGAACATTCGCACAATCAGGTAAGCTCAACATTGCAGCGCGCAGCGCTTAACCGCTTTCAATACCCATGCTATGCACTTCATGATAATGTTAAAACTCAACGTATGCGCGTCTACCAGAAGCATGGCAAGTCAGGCCGTATTTCAAGCACGGAACTGTCGACTGCTGGCAGATGTACATACAGGGATGTTCGTACATTACTTGATAAGAGAACCTCGTGCTAGATCTTGAGCACTACTGTTGCTAGTACATCAACACGCTTACCAGTGCGCGGCCGATAGAGTGCAGTTGAGGGTAGTCCCTGGGCTGTGCTTAGTGCTACGGGTGTGCCGATGGGCGTGCCGGTGGCAGGGACGGCTGTGTGCGTGGGCACAGCTGGCGCCGTGCCGAGGGAGGTGGAGGAGCTGGGCTCACTGCCGCCGGCCTGGTGGACAACGGGGGCGGGGACGGCCGTCACGGGCTGGCCCAAGCTGGGCTGGCCGTCAGCTGTGCCGCCGGCGGTGTACAGCGCCAAACCCTGGTGGTAGCCGCCGGGCACCCCCACTCCGACCTGGGCGGCGACACCCTGAACTATGCCTGGGCCTGGAGTCCCTACTGCTTGTCCTGCTGCTAATGCCCCTCCTGCTCCTTCCCCACCACCACCTCCACCAGGGCTGCTGCTCCCCGCAGGCACCCCGACCTCGACACCGCTCCCGCCGGCGCTGTCGCCCTCCTGCATGTCGCCGCCCCCCAAACCCTAAGGCCCAGACCAGAACACCACACACCTACACAGACACTTTCCACACACACAGACGCACACAGAGAGATCCCCTCTCTCTTGCTAGCTCCGCCCTCCTCCGCCGCCCCTCATAGCAGGTGCAGCTAGCTCCAGCCTCCGGTCCAGTAGCTCATTCTCCTCCAGACAAGATCCCACACCTGGCGTCTGCCGCCGCCTCCCCAACCCAAGGCTCCACACCACAGTTTTTGCCAACAACGGCGGTGGCGGCGGCGGCGGCGGCGACGACGACAGAGACCTAGTCCACCCTAAACTGCCAGCTGGCAGCACCCAGCCATACCCCTCAGCTATGCGTTCCATTGACTTGAAAGCAGCATAAATCCGCCCATTTTCTACCCTATCCGCATTCTCCATAAAATGGAAATACATGACAGTTGCACTACCATTGCAGCGTGCAATCGCGCGAAGTGCTTAGACTCGTGTTTCCATGTGCATTGTTAGTTAGCGTTTAGGTTGTCGGAGAGTGTGAAACGCGGTTCAGCCGCGGGCTCTGGATTGTCCGGCAGGTTTGGCAATGACTTTCAAGGTGGTGCCTGGCGATCTTGTCGTTGTAACCGGTGCAGGGAAGCATGAAACCGGCGAATGTTGGTTAAGCGCCGTGCTCCGCGAGGTGCAATCTATCTCACGAATGCGATTGGACAGCAAACTGAGCCAATGGCTGGCTTACATGTATTGCCTGCCTCCGGGCACGCGCTTTGCATGTGTCAGCGAAAGAGTGCTGTCAGAAGGTTGGCAGCAATTTGGCAAGGAACAGTGTTCACGGCATTTCCTCCCGGTTTCGCCAGTGGTATCGCCAGGTTGCACCGGTGGGATCGTGTAAGCGATTTGGTGACAACCCTGCTATTTGCGTGACGCCTACGTGACGCTTGCATGATAAACACGTGACGCATGCGCGTATGCATGTAGTGTAGACGCAATACATGTAGTATTGCATGTCCACTACATGTGTATGACGCACAAATAAGTCAAAACGAGCGGTGAGGCTGATTGGGCGGGGCGGCCGGCATTAGGGCACACGCAAACCTCACCCCAAGGGCATCACATGCGGCACCCGCGACTGCCGGGCTGCGCGGCCCGCATGCCGCTCAATGGCTAGGCGGCGTTTATCATCTAACAGCCGTTCGATCTGTTTACGATATAGATCTCGACCGTCCAAAGCACATCCCCACTTTATGCAACCGCTTAAAATATATGCAAATAAATATCAATAAAAGCACAATGTGCACGATGCACATGCCGGCATATTGTTGCATATGGCCCATATGATTTGAGATGTAACACACTTATTTAAGGTGGCAAAACAATATCTTTGATGTGTTGCAATATGATGCACATGTGTTGCGATGTAAAGCACATATGGTGCATTATGGTGCAATATGGTTAGCAACCTGCCGTTAAGTGTTACAAAACTTTATTATTCAACGTAACATTTACGCCACGGTACGTGCTAAGATGCTCAGTAGGTAATGCCAAGGTTACAATCATTAAAATGATGCTAACCTAAATTACCTTAACGTTAAGATTCAACTAAACGAAAAATTGCATCAATAGGCCACCATTTGGTCACGCATGAGATTGATCAAATGGGATCGCAACGGTGACAACAGCCGTTGCTGAAAAAGGCAGCGTAATGGCCAATCATTGCAGAGATGCGTAAAAGATGCTGAAAACTATCTCAGCGGCAACTGCTTACCCACGGCGACCTAAAATCGTTAGGGATTCGGTGCATTTGCAGCACAGTTGGTGGTTAGAACGGCCGCGTTTTTGGCGGTACGAGGTCGGGGCAGGCCCCATACCCCAAAGACATGCCGCCACTACTCACCCTCGTTCAAACTGATCCACTCTACCATTTCACGCTAATTGATTACACGCTATAATTACTGCGTCATCAAACATGGTCAACAGCCGAATAAGAGGTTTTGCACTTTAACACATCTCAAGGTCATAGAAATTGCATCACTATGTATATGTAGTAGCACTTTAACAGCATAAGGTTATAGACATTGAAATTACTGTAAATATGTAGTAAAATACTTGCAAATAGTGTGTGTATCATATTGTCGTTAGGCTTCGCTAAATTTCGCCAGCATTCGTCAGTTGCATAGCAAAAAATGCACCATTCGCCAAGGCCTTAAATATTGCACCGCGAACACTGCCAGGGAAGTCAGGGGCTAGTCCGCTGAGGAATTTCTTGATATTAATTTTGATTTACAAATACTAAGTACCGTATTAACTCGAACACAGCCCCCCCTTCAAATACCCCCTCCCCCCCCTATCTGAGACGCATTGAGCTTTCAAAAATACATCCATTGGCATGCGAGGGGGGAGGGTCTCAAAATTGAA
>RHPI01000385.1:0-14594 GCA_009103225.1 Chlorokybus atmophyticus
AGACCAAACAATCAGTCCAAGGTTTGTACAAGCTGCATGGCATGTTAGTGTTGGCTTACGGCAAGAATTGCCAGCTTTTGTCAAATGGCAAGGGTCACATATTAACAGCAGTGTAACGGCAAAGAAACTGCCGGCTATGGCTGTCAGCTGTACGTAACTACCGGATAACGGCCGTCTGTGCACATCGACCAAAGGGTAACTGGTTGACAACTCTCGGCCGGTTAGTGCCACTGACAACCACTTTCGGCCCGTGGCCGTCTGCGTCAGTCCACTTAAGCCAACGGCAAACCCAACAGTCCAAAAGTAATATTTCAGGCAGGCTCAGGCAGGCTCAGGCAGGCTCAGGCACCAGTCAGTCCCTCAGTCCTTAGTCAGTCACCGTGTAAAATTTGCGACGGATGCGGTCATTGCGAAACAAACAAAAGTTGCAAAAGCGCAAGTTTTAGACAAGTAAGGGAGCGCGGCTTCGTTTCTGAACGACTGCAATCTCACTTGCTTCGTTTGTAAAGGTTGATGGAGGTCCTATACGCTGAGGAATATCAGAAACTGTCTGTCAAAGAGCGGCGCAGAAGGCTGGACGATCTTCAGCAGAAAGCTTGATACTGTTTTGCGTAAATCATGCAGTGCAGTTGCCCAGAGCAGGATACGTATACATCAGTGTGGTGCTATTAACTCTCGCCACTCCACGGTGGTCTTAAAAAACCGCAATGACGGGGCTCAAGACACGAACATACCTCAGTGAACACACATAGTACATGTAGCAAAACACGGACGCATTGTTTGCGTAAACCGATGCATTGGTTCTGATCAATTGCACACTGTACTCTAGTATGCCAAATATGTTCGGCTAGCAGAGCCTGAATCCTCACATGCCGCAAATAGTGTTGACCAGCATCAGCATCTTATGAGCAGCGGCGGTGTCACAATAGCACTGGTGGCGGCTGTCACGAGCGTGGTAACCTTGGTGGGGAAGATGGCTTTTGACTACTTCTACAACCCGAGCACCACTGACGTTATTGCAGCCAGCGCGCGCTTGGACAAATTGGGCGGTCAGCTGAAGACGTTCTTGTGGCCTCTGTTCGCCACGCTGCGTTCTCAGAAGACCCTACTAGACAAGATGGGGGCGTCCGCTCTGGACAAGGACCCGCGAGTGAGCGAATACATTCGAGACGATGCAAGAGGCGGTAAAGCTGATACGCGATGGGATTGGCGTTGCCGACCTGTCTAGGCAGCTGACCGAAGACTTGCTGCGTTATACCGACTTTGTGGCGCTGTACATCGTGCTGGCGCGCTATACCGGGAAGGTTGTCGGCACTCCGGCAGATTTCGGGTGCTCGTTCCTAGCCAACGTCATCAGCACGCTGAAGAGCGAAACGACCGCGGTGCGCGATTTAGATCTACCAGCAAGACATGTTTCCCATAGGGTGGCGTCCATTGATAAGGGAACGCCAGGTGGCGGGCGGTAGATTCGGGGTAGGTGTCCCGCGATCTGGCGACAATCTCTCGGTCTAAGGACTTTATGGTGTCTGTGTATAGCAATGTCGGGTGCTCCACCGAGCGTCAACTACGCCGCGGCAGCTAATCACGCGGCAAGGATCGCTGTCGGTGGACTGAACTGGGGCAAGTGGATCGCTATAGGTTTTTTGTGCGCAACGGTAGTAGTGTTGATTGTGCTACACGGCGTTTTTAAGACGGATGACAAGAAGTCGGAAGTAGGGTTCACCCGCACGCTCTGGTTGGGCCGCAACACTGGTGCTATACCCCTGCTAACCCGCGTCTTGGTGGTGTTCATGGCCACACGCATCATCGTTTTGGTTGCCATCTGATTCGTATCGAAGCGGATCGCGTTCATCGATCCCGTCCGCGGGCTGTTCCGAGCGTCCGTGGGTGTAGCACAAAACTCGCTCTAAGCCAGCGGACTCGGATGGACAGAAACGCAATAGCATGGCGGCGTTCGAGGTGCGTGGATCGGCTGCTGATGGAGACTTTGCCGTCGCGACAGCCTTTCTGCGTGGGGGCGGCAAAAAGGTGCAAACGTCCCCGGGCGGACGGTCCATTGCAGGTGCGGCACGGTAGCCGCATGGTCGGGGGCCTCCCCGAACTTCGCGTATGTGGACAGCCTCGAGCCGCTCCTAACACCCAGTTGAGATCGCTACGTGATGTTTCCCATAAGATACCCCGATCTGTACGACGCCTACAACCAGGCGGTCGCCTCCTTCTAGACGAAGAAGGAGATCGACTTCACCGCCGATCATACCGACTGGAAGAACAAGCTCACCAAGGAAGAGCACGAGTTCTAAAAACGGTAATTGCGTTCTTTGCGGCAAGCGATGGCATCGTAGCAGACAACTTGGTCCAGAGGTGTTGCATCGACGTGCAGGTGAGTTCCGCGATGTTGTTGAAAACGTTGGGGTCGCGTCACGATGCTGATGGTATGTTTGCCATAGGTGTCCGAGGCTCGCGCCTTTTACGCGTATCAGATGTTCAACGAGATGATCCACTCCAACACGTACAGCCTAATAATCGAGTCGCTGGTTAGCGATCCCGTTGAACAGCGGCGGCTTTTCGGTACGATAGATACTGTCGTGTTCATTAAGCTGAAGGCGGATTGGCGCTGCGTTGGATGGCTACTAAACAGCCGTTCGCCCACCATCTCATGGCTTTCGCGTGCGTGGAAGGCATCTTCTTCTCTGCGTCATTCGCAACCCTTTTCTGGTTGAAGAAACGGGGCCTGCTCCCTGGCGTGATTTTCAGCAATTAGCTGATCGCTCGCGACGAGGGCATGCACCAGAACTTTGCGGCCCTCCTGTTCAAGCACCTGCACTTCAAACCGGACCGGGTCGTTCTCCGCCAAAATGTCAGCAGCGCCGTCGCCGCTGAGATCGCGTTTGTGCGCGAGTCCTTACCTAAGTGTTTTGTCGGCATGAACGCGGACTCCATGGCGGACTACGTCCGCTTTGTTGCGAACCGTCTGCTGTTGCAGTTCGGGTACGACAATGCGTTCGGTGCAAACAACCCGATCGACTTCATGGAGGCCATAGCGCTGCAAGGCAAGACCAACTTCTTCGAGCGTAAAGTTGCGGACTACGGCCGCGTGTGCGACATGTCGGAGCGTTCCGATATGTTGTTCGATACCGAAGCAGATTTGTAGACTAGCGACAATGTAGCAGCTTGAGCTCGAAGGCGATAAATTCCCTCGCGCTTTGCAATACCGGTGATGGCGTTCGTGCTGCCTGCCATGCTGCTGTGGAACAAGGGCAGCAAGCAGGAAACGCTTGTGAAAAGCACCTACAAGTATTCGGCCGATCAGACATTGCAGTTCATTGCTAACCAAACGAACGTGTGCGAGTCGCACGGCTCGACCACGCTCAACCAGATTGTCACCACTGGTGACAAAGACGTGCAGTTGAAGTGTCTTAGCGTCGTGCAGCAGTTCGCCGGGTCTCAGCGGACCCGCGCTGCAGGCCGCGCTGGACACGTGCAAGGTGCACAACAGCACCATCTCAGACGTGACGCAACGGGGCCTCATGGTCATGACAAACAAGTGCCAGCTGAGCAACTTAATAACGCAAGATCTCGTCATCTAGCTGTCTACGGCGGTTCAGCAGATGATGAAAGATTCAACGGACGCCGTATCAAACGTGCTCACCAACGCGACAGCTTTGCTGCTCGGGGGCACCAAGAAGAAGTCGACCATCAACGAAGTCGACATACAACGTGCTCAACACCGTGTATACGGTCGACAACGTTAACCGGTTCCTCATTGGGATGGCGGAGACAATGAATCAGTACCGTAATCACCGGCTTCTGCGACAACTATTCGGTCTCGAACATCGTGCAAGAGGTGGAGTTGTATGCGATGGCGGAGATGGTCTCCAGCAACTCGGCCTTGCAATCGGCGATTGTGCAGTCGGCACAGCAGGTTGCCCAGGATACGGCGACGGAGAGAAAGGGACTCTTTTCGTCACTAGACAGCCTTTTCAAAGCCTTGTCCAGCCCATGGGTCATGATGGCCGTCGCATGCGTCGTGTGCCTGGTGCTAGTCTGGGTGTTCACGTACTTCAAATATCGGTCCGAGTCCAACTGAGCAGCGTCGTCAACAGTATTTTGTCAGGCCTTGGCAATACGCTACGATGGTCGTTGAAGAACGCGTGATGGGCCCGTTTGGCATCAAGGCGGCACAAGCAGACCCCAATGTGCTTGTCTCTAGCGACCCGGGTTACTACATTACTGGCATGTCGGGGTGCTCCGGTGATGCGATCGATCGCATTACGTCCGTGGAATGCAAGAACGCGCTCACTGGCAGCGTCGCCTCCAAAATGGACAAGCAGATAGGCACCAGCAAGGGGGGCGGAAACGTCGGGAAGATCGCGTGCCCGGACAACTACTCGGCACTCAGCGGGTTCATGGTAAAATCGGGCGACGATGTCGTGTCGCTCAGACCCGTCTGCCGGCAATGGGGAGACGTCACCAGCCCACTGAAAGACTTTAACTACCCAGACCAGAGCGTGGGCAACAAGTCCGGCACATCGTCGCAGTTGTGCGACAAAGCCAATCAGGCGGTGTACATTAAATGCAGGACATGCATGCGCATGCACAAGGTGTAGTCCAGTCAGCACGCAGCAACACATGCAAGGTGTCGTACAAATGACATTTAGTTGACCACCGGGCTACTACTAGCACGCTAATCTACTGCCTCTACCCCGTTAGACATGCAGCAGTCAATATGCAGTTGGTAATCACCTGCCCACATGGGCATTGGTGTATATATGCGATCGAAGGCGGTGCCAGGGGCGATAAGGGCACGGTCGTTAATCTGCGGCATTGCACAGACTTTCAAAGTTGGCTCCAGGTTGGCCCGGCGCGTCGGTTCTTGAACAACACGAGCGATCAGGCCGCGTGCTGCGCTGGCGATGATAGCTCCAATGCGTGCAACGAGCTGAAAAACCAGCCTGGGATGTTCCAGCGCGGACACCATGTCGAAATGGTGCATGAAAGACAACGTTGGCACGGATCACTGATGCAAGACGTACCTCAACATAAAAGGGCTGAGCGACCCCTTGGCGCAGAAGCTACTGATTGGTAACGACGACTCCTTCTGCTGAACGGACAACAGGTGGGCGAACCACGACATGTGCCGGGACATCTGCACGTTCAGCGCGGGCGACAAGGCGTACGGCGCGGCGGGCAAGGAGCGATGCAACCAGAAGATATTGCTACCAATGTATCGTTCATATTCCACTCAATAATCTTCATGAGCCAGTGCTTTACAGTTGGTGAGTGCTGATCCGGGACCATGCATGGTCTACGAGGGCCGCTTGCGACCGTACCAGTGCGTATCATTGCCACCCTCAACTCCACTTTCACCGTGCGCAAGTCGGTTGTCGGGTCGCCATATTGCTGCAGCAAGTACGCAACAAGCTTGCGCTTCAAACTGCCACGAACACAGTAAAAGATCATTACAAACTCTGACGAACAAGGGGGATCTCCCCCCCCCCCCCCACCCCCCCGCGCTGAAATTGTTTTACAAGTTTCTTAACTTCGCACTCAGTTTGTAAATAGAGCAACGCATTAGAGTAACTGGCCTTGAACGCAATAATGATGCGTGCGTCAAGAGGTTGAACTTTGCTGGTTGTGTCGGGAGGCACGGACAGACACTTCACGGTGTCCACCTGCACACAGGGCTCTTGACGCCTGGACCTGTCGGAGGTGGCGCGCAGACCATATATGTCACGACTCAGCGTATCTGTGCCGCGACCAGTCCGGCGTGATCGGACCACTGATGGTCCGGCCCCGACGCCCGCCAATATGGTCTAAATGATCGGAGTAGGGCTGGTCGCGTGTCCCGCGGCTTGTTGACCGGTACAGCACTGGTCAGCACGCGGCCTGAGCAATAGGACCAGGGCAGTTCGCATGCCCGGCCTATGAGCCCAGGCAGCACTGGTATCGAACGCATGTATTGTACGGACCAAGCATGGTTCTTCCAAGCAGGACCATGCTTGGAAGATGGTGTCGCAAGGCGTGCGGGGAGCTAATGTCGCAAAATGTTTCCCCTGCCGGCCGACCAAATATTGGCAATGGCCGTGCACCTGAGGATACCCATTTAAAATGTCCTGGCTCAGTCCACCTATAATCTCGATACAGGGACCTGAGTATAACGGCCGTCACCATTGGTTGGCGGCCGTCTGCATAAAGGGGCTGACCCTAATTGATGGTACCTGTAAGGTACCCATCAGTTAAGCAAAGGGACTTGACCTAATTAACAGATAGGCACATGCGACTTTACGCCGACGGTACCTAACTGTCACGTACCTATAAAGTACCTTATGGTACCTGACGTTACTTTCAAGAGTACTGACAGGTAATGTTCATTGTACTGTGAGGAACGGCATGTCACAAGCAATATTGCTATTGAGAATTGAGAAAACTAAAAAAAATACATTGATAACACATTATATGCTGTTGCTATAGCATACTGTGAACTACTAGTACTGCTACTCCACTTCCCTTAACCTACCCTTCTACTAATTCCTAAACTAACTTGCTCCTCCTCCGCTCCTGCGCCTCCGCTCCTCCTCCTCCTCCACCGCCGCTTTATCGCAGCTCCAGCACTTCCGCCTGGCATGCTCAGCAAGCAGAGCGGTTAGGCTATTACGCAACGCAACGGCATTACACATACATAAACAAACTCACCTATTATGCCATTGCCGCCGCCGCCGCCCCCCGGCCTGGCCTGATCGGCCTAGTCTGCTCGGCAAGCAGGGCGGTGACGCTGCGCTTTTGCGCACCACGGCATCTCATCACACATTTACACATATGCAAACAGTCTCACCTACTATGCCATGGTCGCCACCGCCGCACACCTGCCCAATTTGCTTGAAGCCGTTGTGCGCTTGAAGCGCTGCTACTTGGGCAGCAGCAGCATTTGATATGCTCAACGGCTTTAATAGCGCTGATGTACCACTAGATGGTACGATTGTGCCATGGTACAATAGAACCATCGCAATGGTACCATAGATTGTGTTCCAAATAAGTGGTCCAACTGATATGTCACTGTTCCGAACTGATATGTCACTGTCCCAACTCGCTGCCATCGCTCGTCCCTAAGTTGGGACTAAGCGGAGACTTGCTTACCAATTCGGGCATGTCACCTGTCGCGGGCTTTACACGGTCGGTGGCCAACCGCCGGTAAAAGGGGACTGACGGGTATCATTCGTCGCTCAGTAGGGGCCCAAGAGGTCACCTAATTTCTATGATAAGTAAGTCGCCGCCGCGGGTCCTGTACAATCGGCGATCGGCCGTCATCACAAGTTGCTTAAAGGGCATTACCGGCAAACAAGAGTTCAGTATCGAGTACGACAGGCGGCCATTACAAATTGTCCACGAAATGCATCGGCAGTCCACTCAGTCCCTTTATGGCCCAAATTGCTAGGGTCCGTTATGGTCAAGCGGGGTCAGTCCCTCAGTCTCTAGTCAGTCATGCCGACAGATTTGCGACGCACCTTAATCACCATTTCGAATTGCTTGAAGAGGAGCGGCATCATCCCACCTGCTTGGCATGCGCCCACTCCCGACACTGACGCATGCGAGTAGGCTGTTGTGCAAGATATCGGCGACATCATGCAGTATCTTCCCATTCCACGTGCGGAGATGCTCTCCCCAGCTGAGCTTGTTCACGTCGATGACACCCTCCCAACCGAAGCCGAGCAAAGCAATGAGGACATCCTTTCAAGCATCGGATGCGTTGAGGGGGCCGCTGCTGAGCCTGATGAAGCTACAAGTGAGGGATCTCTTTGCAGTATATGTGTTTGTATGTGTATGGGCACTTACAATGCATTGTGTTGTAGATGATGAGGAGAAAGAATCACCCCCACGCATCACAGTGGCCGAGTGCATGAGGTTTTTGGATGGTGTGGAGGCCTTCATCGCCACCACCAATGACTGCCCCATCTCAAAGCACCATCAGCTCACCTTACGGCAGCTGCGCAACATGGTCGTCAAGCATCAGCTGTTTGATGCTGGCCATCAGACCACCATACATGACTTTTTCATTGCGAGTGCTTCTGAGCATGATGCTAGCACCAGTGGCACAAGTGGCTCAGTCGATAAGCCATTCGAGTTAAAGCAGCGTGCATACCATGCATGCACGAGTGCAGTCTGCAATGCTTGTATTGGTGGTGATAGCCTCGCAGATGCATGCTGCTTGCTCTTGCACACACATGCGAAGCAATGTGCTCATATCCACATTTAAGCCGATTCATCATGGATCTTATGCATGCGTGCGCACCAACATACATGCACACAAACCCTTGTTGTATCATAACACTCTAAGCATGCATGCTGTCGCACAACAGTCTATTACATTGTATGCTATATAGTTGCTTAATGTACGTAAAACTCACAATAATGATCATATACATGTGGAATGCACATACTTTGTTAAATAGCATATCAATTCTTGCAAAATGTGCTCATGCGCTTTCCAGGCAGAACCCCTGTTAAGAGAATATATGTTTTAGTAAAACCAAAAGAGTAACCCCGTTAGTGGCATGAAAAGCTCTAGGATAATCGTGATTCTTATAACGGGGGTAGACTGTACCACAATATTTAGGATTTGCTTCGCGCGGGGGTACGAGTCGCGCGTACCGAAAGTTCCGGTGCAGAGCAGCGTGCTGTACTGTACCGGAATCCCGAACAGTGCACAGCCCCATGCCTGAGTCAATTTTGCGTGTGCGGCACACCTAGATGCATCTTTGGAGATGCATTCGAGTGGATGCATTTAAGTATGGGTAGGTAAAATGCATCTGGTAGGGTGCATCTATTTGCGTGCATTCAACTACATGCATGTAAGTTGCATGAGGTAGTAAGGAAAGGAAAGGTTAAATACATCATATATCATAGTGTGTTAACATTGCAACATGCTTTTTAAAAACATTTATTTCTGGGTAGGTAAGATGCATGTTACTGGATGCTTCTACCTACATGCATGTAAGTTACATGATGCAACATGGAAATGGAAAGTTGTATGCGTTATGACAGATCACATAATTGCATAATAATCAACCACACTCAGTAACTTGCAGCGTGCATTTCATGATATCGGGTGGAGGGCTTGCGTAGAAAAGAAGAGAGCAAACATGGTCAATTACTTCACTTTCAACGTATTTACGTTGTATGTATTTTTGTACGCAACTTGTTACCATTGCAACAATAGCTATTATGCATGCATTCATTATTAAAACCTTCATTCTTATATAACGTAACTTACATGCATTACCTATCCAAAACCTTGAATGATGTATCTACCCAGATGCATCGTACAAGATGCATCTCGGTAAATGCCTCATTTAAGAGGCATCCCATGCCTTAGTCAACTTCGCGTGTGCTGCGGGGACTCGCATTGCATCTAGGTGGACAACCTTCCTTGATACACCATGTCAGTTATATGCATTACCTATCCAAAACCTTGAAAAATGTATCTACTCATATGCATCGTACGAGATGCATCTAAGTAAATGCCTCATTCAAGAGGCATCCCATGCCTAAATCAGTTTCGCGTGTGCTGCGACGACTGGCATTGAATCTACCTAGATGATAGGTAGACAACCTTCCTTGTTACATCATGTAACTTACATGCATTACCTATCCAAAAACTTGAAAGATGTATCTACCCAGGTGCATCGTACAAGATGCATCTAGGTAAATGCCTCTTTCAAGAGGCATCAAGTCTGGTGCAAAGGGTAAGACGATTGAAGTGGCAAGCCATGGAAACCCGCACTCAATGTCTTAAAATATGTACTGAAGGGTTAAGTGGACCAATATCTTTGCACTGTTTGTTGATAAATGAATTCTCAATGTTACATGTTCAACAAGTTGTGAGTTGGCGAAATCTTGTGGCCTGCACACTTGCAAACCTTTGTACACACAATGCGCTACGTCATTGCTCATGCATAGTGTCATTCATCACACGCATGCATCGGCACAGCAAGCAGTCTGCACTCACCCTCACATATATTCCACCACCGGGCTATACTACTACATTAAGTACATTACTACCTACACCACCACCCCATTGGTCATGCAAGTTATGCATGCATCACACTGTCATCACCTGTACAAGCACGAGCAGCAGCGTCAATGACGGCAGTGTTGCAGCAGCGTCGCAGCATGCAGCATAGCAACGGCTCTCCCTCCCTCCCTCTCTCCCTGTCATCCTCGTCCTCCTTCAACCCCCTCTCTCTCTTTCTTCCTTCCCCTCCCCCTCCTCTGCCTCTCCTCCGTCCTCCTCCTCCCACTCCGTCGCTGTTGCCATTGCAACCCTCGTTGTTGCTGGTCCTGCAGGGCCCCTCAGCCCTCCCCCTTCCCTGCTTCTCTCGCCTCCACCTCCACACCTCGCCTCTCATCCCACCTGCTGCTGCTTCCACACGCTGTAACCCTCGCAGGGCCCCTCTGCCCCGCCCCTCTGCTCTGCGTGTTGTTGTCTATCCTCACCTCGTGGGGCTACAGCAAGGTTGGGGGTGTTCGTGGAGTACGCATAAGCAATCATTACCGAGGCTCAGATGCAAACCATGCAAGTGTAAAGCGAGATGCAAGCGGAGATTACAGGACAAATCAACCAGCACTACCATGGCTGACCTAGTTCGTGAAGCCCTGCTGCATGTCCATGTAAGCACAATGTGCTCATTGTGCTCGCAGCGCAAACCACAATCACCAATGCCAATGGTAGCTTTTCATGCGACAGCAGCTGTTTTTCTAGACGAGGGTCCCAGTCCCAGTCCTAGCCAAGCTGCTAATGGAAACTGTAAAAGCGCGAGCGCGAGCAGCATGTAGTTGCGGCGCGCACTGTCGAGGCCGTAATGTCTTGACTCGGCCACTAGAACGCGCTTCATCGTCTTGACCAGAAACATGGCCATGCACATGCCATGCCAGAGAAGAGCCACATAGTACGCCCATGTAGACAGGAACCCAACGCCGATATTCACGCAAACGGGCACAAACATGTACCCGCTGTACCCGAGCAGGTCCAAAAACGGTACGCTGAGAGGCACTTGCGGCGTTGCCAGTGCATACAAACCCACTCTCAACAGAAACGCCTCCCCCACCCAAGCCAACAGCGCCCGCGAAAGGCGCGCCCCAACCACGTCAGGAGTAAACCTACATGACAAACAGCCACGGTGGTCACATACAAATCAGGAACGAGGTCAAAACGTGTGTACAGCAGTGCCAATGATGCTACTCTGTTGGTAGTGAGTGAGAAGCAAAGCAAGAACGAGCATCTGATGATCGCGTCAAACGGCAAACACAAGCTGCATACCTGTGCTCAACACCGATGGCAATGCTGCACATCATCACGTAAGTGCCAAACGCCATGCATGCAAGGTACAAGTCTGGCGCATTGATATCATAGAGTGGCGGCTTGTATGTCAGGCCTCCAGCTACTTGCTCCGGCACCCTGGTCCATGACCCCTGATGCATGTCAAGGCACGTCAGCCATACTGCATCGAACAGTCACACGCCCAGCATGCCAACATACAAAACGACAAGGTCTAACTGCATGGAAAAATCTCCGACTCACTCTATGAAGGAAAGGGCAGAGGACTATCTTCAGCTTGTTCAGCACGTAAGTGTTGTTGACTTGGAAGTAATAATGTAGGTCCTGCCCTTGGAAGTACCGTGAGAAATTGCTCTGCATCCTCTCGCCGTACGAGCGCGCAATTGCGCCGCCCATCGTCCCCATTCCCATGCCCATCCCGCCAAACATCCCAGACCCCGAAGCATCGCCGAATGAGCTGCCTGGTGGGGTCGGCTGCCTGTATCCATCATACTGGGAATGCACAGGAGAATATTGTTGTGAGCATGTGGTTGTGAGATGAAGTGTTCTTGTTGTCTTCTCTGTTTTATAATTTGCTATCCTTTTTTGTCAAATCAATGTACACTCCTGCACCGTAGTGCTGAACATAGACGAGTCTCCAACCCAAGAAAACGTGCTTGCACATGCTGTCCATTTAACAACAAGAAGCTAACAAAGTGCAAACAAACATAAGCACGCTGCCCCCCCCCAAATACCACGCTGGCACAAGAGCGGCCAGAAACCAAAGAAAGTTTAAGAGCAGAAATGGAAGCAGGGCTCTATATACACCATGTGAGGAACAATGAAGCAAAACCCAAAACTCAGAAGCATAACTCAGTACTAAAACCTGCAACCAAACTGGGGTCTACTAATCACCCCATCGGTGGCACTTGGAAAACACTGTTCTTAAAGCTAAAAGCTAACACCATGCGTGTAGATTGTTAGAGACATGACGGCTGGAAGATCATCGGCATGACCTAATCTCAATCTGTGATGCGCTAGACTGCTGCTGAATTACCGGAGTAGGTGGATGCTGCTGCCAGCCTCCGGGCGACACAACAGTCGGCCCGCTTGGGCCATACCCTGGCTGGTACATGGCCCCCTCCCCAAGGCCAAACGACTGCTGGTAGGCCTTCAACCGCCCTAGCGAGGCCTCCTCAACCCTATCTACCGCACGCGAACCCTGCAAGGCGAAGTGGCGCCACAGCAGTCAGTGAGCTGCACTCATCGCCTGCTTCTACGGATAACCCTTGTCGTCGGCGACGGCGTCGTCGGCGGCAGGGCTGGTGGTGTTGACTGGCTCAGGGCGGACAAGCAGATCTCTCCCAAATACACTCTCGCGATGCCCAGGTGCAGCCACTGTCACAAGTGCGCAGTGCGCGACGCAGCTACAGACCCATTGCTTGTGTGTGTGTGTGTGTGTGTGTGTGTGTGTGTGTGTGTGTGTGTGTGTGATCATCAACCACCATGCAACCATCCTGCATGGTCCATGCATGTTAAATGAATGTACCGTGCGTTGAAACCTGTGATATGCTCCGTCTTTTATCATGATGGGCCCTTGTATCTTACCCTATGCATGCAAAATGATTGCAATGCAGCTTTGTGCAAGCTTGCTTCCCAAGCAGGAGCAACCGTTTTCGCAAGGTAGCATATCGTTAAGGCTCACGTTAATTGCATTTGATGAAAAAATTTCGTATCTGACAGTACACAATAACTTTGTATTCATTACGAAGGCTATATTATGGCAGCAAAGCTCCATAGAGGTGCACACTGTTTATCAACTCTTGACGAACTAAAAGCTGTGTATAAAGCGTGACGGGACTGGCTGAGGTCAGATTCCCATATGCGAAAGTGATCTGATTGCACTTGCAGATTGGGTATGACATTGCGCTGTATTTCAGATGCCGCGGATCAGTTATGATGGGGTGGGCACACGTGCACGGCTTACACAACATAATTTAATTCATTTGCTGTGATATATATATATATATACACACACAAGCACTATATACAAGCACTGTATGTTCATTGATGGTGAGGTTTGCTTGCTGGTTGTAAGTATATTCATAAAATGCGGACGCTGGTTTACGATTATGCCATGTACTATTATGATTGAGATGTACGACTTATGAAGGATTGCGACGGTGCATGCTAAATAATCATAACATTGCCACATCACAACTGCAGCAATTAAAAGGTATGGTAATAGTTGCACACTATGCCCCGCACGCGCGTGCGCACAGCATTAACGACACCCCCCNCCCCCCCATCACACAAAAAAAACCCACAAAAACACACACAGCGCAAATGACCACCTGCCGAGCGTAACCGCAGAAACATTTGAGGCAGCACATCAACACATATACGAGCGCATGCGTGTGCATGCATAATAGCACGCACGCACGCACGCACGCACGATATAGCCCGGTGGTGGTGTATGCAAACGTGCTGGCATGCATGTGCGTACATCGTTGTGCATGTCTACAACTACCGCGCTCAGAATATGTACACAACACATCACACACGCAGCAATGCAGCAACACCACTGTATATCGGTTGCAGTAAATACGAGCAGCCGTGGCGGTATGATATTTACGTCAGTTACCACAGTATATGCTCGTAGCACAAACAGCTTATTGTTCACCTGATCACAACGATAACATACATACAAAATAAAAACGAGGTAATTCTTGGTACAACCACCTTAAGTCAGCAAAATAGGGCAGATTTTTTTGTCTGTACACGCTTGCCATGATAAAAAAAAAAACACAAATAAAAAAAAACTGCAAATAGCAATATGGAAACGCGAAAAATGAGACGGTAAATTGGCGTGATGAGCTGTTCGCTCTTTTGTTGCTTGGCTGCTGTTTCAGACTTCAGCACAAGTAGTAAGGGCTTAGCGGTTGACGTGGGTTTTGCGGTTAAACTCGCCACTCTGACAAGAGGCTGAAAGCTAACATAGTCATGAGACCAGGCAGCAGTCTCTAAGTGTTGGATGCAGAAACACATGCACACCATTGCATATTCTACACACTGTCCCTGTAGAGTTTGTGTGCGCGCGCGCGTGCCTGTTCATATATAACATCGGCAAAACAATGCCTGCGGCACAGGTGCGAGCACATTTATGTAATCTGGCTGCTGTAAGCGCGTTGATCAGCTTGGCCTTCACTTCAACAACAAGAAATGGGTATCTGGTCTGGTACGCATTCAGTAGCGCACCACCTAAGCCCGCCTGAGCCCCCCC
>RHPI01000385.1:19961-38407 GCA_009103225.1 Chlorokybus atmophyticus
TATATATATATATATATATATATATATATATATATGCACGTATAAATATATGCAACCTTGAGAAGCAAACAGAAAGCTACAAGAAAAAAGACAAACACAAAATACAAAATACCTGCATTGCACGGGCACTCAGTCTAGAATATCTTCCATAGATATTGACAACGGCCCACAGCCCCGCTGTTATTCCAGCTGTGGCAAATGCGAGCTTCCAGGACAAGCGCAACAAGTACAACATCCCGCCAATGAACTGCAGGCTGTTCCGCAGAATGATGTTGATGTTCATGCCCAGGCATCGCGACATAGCCTGGCAATCGTTGCTGAGCCGGCTCATGAGAGAGCCAGTGTCGGTCTCATCAAAGAATGCTATGTCCTACATGCCGAAGAGGATCAATCACTGCGGTATGCAAGCACACAAGAACGTGCACAAGGGCTGATGCTGCCGCGCCATACCTGGTACATGATCTGCGAAAACAGTCTCTCTCTCAAGCGAATAACCAACAAGACGTTGGCAGTCCCGAGAACCGTTCCACGCAGGCCAGTGGCTATGGCATGAAATATGGAGAGCACACCCAGCGTGAGGGCAGATGATTTGAAGACAGCAACCAAAGAAGGATCCTGGTACGCTGCGGCCGCGGTAAACACTGATTTTGTCAAAAAGTGCGGCAGCGCCAGGTCTGTTATCTGCCCGACCAGTCAAAGCCTCAGAAAAAGAGGACACTGACAGCAACAGCAACACACGCTGCAATATTGCCTTCTGCAGTGAACAACCACTCACCGCAGCAGTGAAAACCAAGAAGAAGCCAATTGAAAGAAGAAGCTTGTCTTCTTTAATAAACATAAACAACCGGAGGAATATAGCACGCAGCTTAGCAGGAGGTGGAAGCTTGTTTGTAGGCATGTTTGGGCTAGCAGAGTCCAGATTCCACCAGCTTTTCCCAGGGGCTAACAGAGCGCAGCAATTGACGTCACGATGCATGATGTGCTCTATGACATGCAACTCACATTGCCTTCGTGTACAGCGCACCTGTTTCAATGCCATCCAGCTTTTGAAACCATTGCCGCAAACGTTGCAGTAAGCCAGGCTGCTGCCCTTTTGGCGCGTGCACACTCTGACAGGTTTGCCAGTCTGTCAGTATAGGTGAAGCATGCAAGATCAACAGTTGACTCACCGACTGTGCCAACTGGGAAGGGGGAAAACATAGAGTGGACCTATGCAGAATGAAAATATGCAAGCCAATAAACAGTACCACTCTAGTTCAAGTTTACAAGCACAATCTGCTGCTGTACCATTGCTTATCATGACACCAAAGGAGCAACAGCTGGACGCACCCTATCAAGCGCGTCATGCTGGAAGCTGGCACTGTTCCCATTGACTCCCGAACCGCCAGCCAAGCTGCAAGTGGTGCACGTCTTTCGCCGCCTGTTGTCGCGCACAGGCAATCAGCTTGTGTGCTTGACCAAAACTTTACAGAACCTCAGGTCGCCACACTGACTGACTGCTGCACCTGTTTGTTGGTGAGGATGGCAGTCTACTCCTGCCCGCGAAACAAGCCTTGCTGCGTGTTCTAGCGAACGATGGTGTCGGTCTCTGCTTGAAGGCGACCACAGGCCCACAGCTCAGAGGCGGCGCATGACTCGTGCATGTGGCCATGCACGAGTTGGGCGATAGTTGTGGCCTCCAGCAACCCTCCATCTAATTGTTTCCCTTCTAAGTTAAGGGTCTTGTGCTGCAGAAGCAAGGGAAGCCGCTTAAGCATGCAACTGTCAAGCATGGCAACATCAGAGCTGTTCACACTGATAGCAATGCGCACTTCGAGTTGACAAAAAAGCTTATGCATACACAAAGGCACGCAACAGTAAAGCAGCTAACATGGGTACATCGAGAAGCCACAAGAAAATGCGTTACCTTATAAGTGGACAGCTGCAATGTGCCTTCAAGCCATTATAAGTACGCTTGGTAAAGTTTGCAGCGCTGCTGGGATTGCAAGGGCGGGCCGAGATATCTTCTTACACTGTGCAAAGCAACCAACGCACAGCGTGCGTTACAACAGTACTTCATCCGACAAGCGAAACGACAGTTTCCGCACACTTGAGCAAACCGTGCTATGGCCGGAGCAGTGCATTCATGGATTGCCAGCAAGAAGCTAACACCTCAATCGCGTACGCATAAATGTTGTGCTTATGGACCCCACTTGCGCACAAACTGCTGCACACCGCAGCAATTCGCATCCCGCCATGCAAGGTTTGTATTCTACAAACGGCCAAATGCACGGCCACTCTGACCCAAACTTAAAATACAGCAGCATGCGATACCGTTGAAAAGGTCCGCCAAACAAACACAAACGCTCAATCACTCCTTGGATGGCTGCACGCCGCCACCGCCTCCAAGGACAGAAAGGAGATCATGGACGACGCCATCCATGCCTGTGCAGTGCTCACACGCAGCAACGTAATCGAGTTACCATGTTGCCACGTCAGGTCGTTCGTTCACGACCGCCACGTCATCCCAACGGTGAGCGGACAAGCGTATCGTAGACACTCCGCGGATAGCGTTTCAGCGGCGGTCGCTGCAGCTGCGAGATACCGAGCGTAACGCAGTCACAGAAACCCTAAACAGAGCAGTACGGTAACCACTGTTGTCGTTGGCGTGTATATCAGCGGCGGCGGCGGTCGTGTTGTTGGCTGCGGTGTCGTTGCTTTCTGGGCTTTGCTAGGTGGTACGGTGGTGTTGTGTCGTTGTCGTCCTTGGGGGTGCTAAAAGCAGCGGGGCGTCGAGTTGCTGGGGCGGCCGACCAGTGCTTCATGTCTAAAAGCGGCGGCAGCGGTGAGAGCCAAGCTGGCTGCGAGTAGATGACCGCGGTTTCTGTGATTCAAAGGCCCAATGGGGAGACGCTTCGCATTCGCGAGGTACTTGATGAAGTACTGGCAGAAGCGTGGTTCGTAAGCATCAACATATGACAAGCTCCTTGCAGCCACAACTTGCATTGTTTGCCGCTCGCTCTGGCCGTGCTTCAACTGCATGACAGTAGCATAAAAGTTGCATATCGGGTCTTGTGTATAACACTCCCCCCATGTCGGGCTGGAACTGCTCAGGTAGCAACGTGTCTGTTCGGCATCGTACCGTGCTGGTCGTGACGTTGTGGTAAGCCTGTTAACACTGACACAACGGAGTAGATATTGTTTCGCAGCTAGCGTACTGTCTAGATTTAGGACTGTTGCCAATCAAGCATCATGGCATTGCTGCTTCATTGTGTTTGAGCCCTGTCAGGTGGTGTCATGTTGTGTTTTGACCATTGGGCATGGTTTCGTAGGGTTGGATTGTTCATCATCTCTACCACCACACATGATATGGACTAAGTTGCGGCTGTGGATATGAGACAACTTTGTCAGTGCGTTGAACTTGTCGCATGCGTACTAAAAGCATAGCTGCTAGTGTGCAGCTGCTTACTCCTATCAAACCTTGCAATGGAAGCCAGACGCAATCGCGTAGTCATTCAGCTTCTGGTGCTGCATCCTTCACTTGTGTGTTGGTTGTCAGTGTTTTTTCTGCGGCTAGTATGCTACTGTCATACTTGGTGTGAATGTCGCGTCCATTCTTGCAGAATCTGTTTTAGTCGCCTAGCGGGTGGGTGGGGGGTGCCAAGTATAACACAGTGCACGTTGCTGAGGGCAACGTGCACTGTGCACGTTGTGTCAGTTGTGCAGCAATTGTATTCCGTACATGAGCAGTTGAGCAACCGTGTTAGTGCAAGGNTTTCGTTGACTGTGCGTCGAGCGCAGAAGTGGCCTCGTCAAGAATGAGAATCTGCGGCCATTGCTTCAGTCAAGTAAAAAGAACAACACAACTCACAATATTGCAGCCAACACCTGTACTCAACACCGCCATATGACATATCACACCAAGTGCGGACCGCAAGTACCTTAGGATGTCGGACTAGTGCCCTTGCAATGGCTAATCTCTGTCAACAGATTGTTGAGTCAGCAATGGTAGGTGCACAAAGAGACAATCAGTTATGAGTGTGGTGTCACCTGTTTCTGTCCTCCGCTCAATGAAGTGTTGCTAACTGGCGTTTTATAGCCCTCAGGCAGCTGCGTGATAAACTGATGGGCATTGGCCAACATGGCCGCATGCTCGACTTCAAGCTGGTTGAAGCCGCCTTCTTGAATACCATAGGCGATGTTTGTTTCAATATCAGCAACAAACAAGGACGGCTCTTGCGAGACGACACCCAGCTGAGACCGGAACCATTTCACGTCCAGCTCGGTGAGTGGCCAGCCATCAATCAAGACTGTCCCTTCAGTGGGCTCGTAGAACCGTTGCAGCAGAGAGACAAGAGTTGACTTCCCGCTGCCCGACAAGCCAACCAGCGCAGTCACTTGACCTGGCTTCATCACGAGGTCCACGCCTTTGAGAATCTGTGCTTGTGGCCTGGTGGGGTAGTGAAAGCTGACATTCCTGAACTCTATGTGGCCGGTCAGCTTCTCAAGCTTGCGGCCTCCTCCAGGGATCAACTGGGCGGCCGGCGGCTTGTCGAGCAACTCCAGCACGCGTTCTGAGGCACCAATTGCTTCCATCACACCGGCCCATTGCTCGCCAATGGCCAGCGATGCGGATACGGCGAGCTCAATGTACAGGATGAATGAAGTGAGCTGTTGTGCGGTGAGCTGTCCCCTCATTGCCATGGCACCACCAATGAAGACTGCTACCAACTGCCCGCAGTGACGCGTGTCATGGCCAACACTTAAGCAAGTGAACACCACCCATAAAGCTCAATAACCTCCGAACAGACTGCTTACCTTGGTACCTGTTTGAAAGGTCCACCAGTAAGCAACACTGTTAGGAGCAAACAACATAATAACCAGGCAAGCAAAAGGTTGATGCAAAGGGCAAATCAACCTGGTTCTTACAACATCATGCCATGTACAAATGCACAGTCATAGGAAAGCTACGCGTCAATGGCTTCACCGTGGTAGAGAAGGCTATTCATGATCGCAAACAAGCCGTAAGCCGCGACAATGCGTAGGTGGACGCCTGTGCCCCTTCGGTTCCACTCGTGATGTCGAAGCTCCTCACGCTTCTCACCGCCAAACGCTCTCACCACACGCACCATTGACATCGCCTCCTCAAGGACCTACAACAGCACGCTGCCTAAGCTGTTACTAGCAATTTTTGGCATTGCATACAAGCTCCCGACAACTTCTGTCCTCAAATACCTGGCTAGTCCCTGCACGGGTATCCTGCACGCGGTTCAAAGCTTTAGTATTTGATACAAGCGTATCTGTGAGCAGTACAAGTACCCACAGCAGTAGATGCATGGTATCCTAGACTGTTTCACAACACCTTGTGACTAAGTAACGTTACACTTCATACACTGGATTCACCAGTATATATATATATATATATATATATATATATATATATATGCACGTATAAATATATGCAACCTTGAGAAGCAAACAGAAAGCTACAAGAAAAAAGACAAACACAAAATACAAAATACCTGCATTGCACGGGCACTCAGTCTAGAATATCTTCCATAGATATTGACAACGGCCCACAGCCCCGCTGTTATTCCAGCTGTGGCAAATGCGAGCTTCCAGGACAAGCGCAACAAGTACAACATCCCGCCAATGAACTGCAGGCTGTTCCGCAGAATGATGTTGATGTTCATGCCCAGGCATCGCGACATAGCCTGGCAATCGTTGCTGAGCCGGCTCATGAGAGAGCCAGTGTCGGTCTCATCAAAGAATGCTATGTCCTACATGCCGAAGAGGATCAATCACTGCGGTATGCAAGCACACAAGAACGTGCACAAGGGCTGATGCTGCCGCGCCATACCTGGTACATGATCTGCGAAAACAGTCTCTCTCTCAAGCGAATAACCAACAAGACGTTGGCAGTCCCGAGAACCGTTCCACGCAGGCCAGTGGCTATGGCATGAAATATGGAGAGCACACCCAGCGTGAGGGCAGATGATTTGAAGACAGCAACCAAAGAAGGATCCTGGTACGCTGCGGCCGCGGTAAACACTGATTTTGTCAAAAAGTGCGGCAGCGCCAGGTCTGTTATCTGCCCGACCAGTCAAAGCCTCAGAAAAAGAGGACACTGACAGCAACAGCAACACACGCTGCAATATTGCCTTCTGCAGTGAACAACCACTCACCGCAGCAGTGAAAACCAAGAAGAAGCCAATTGAAAGAAGAAGCTTGTCTTCTTTAATAAACATAAACAACCGGAGGAATATAGCACGCAGCTTAGCAGGAGGTGGAAGCTTGTTTGTAGGCATGTTTGGGCTAGCAGAGTCCAGATTCCACCAGCTTTTCCCAGGGGCTAACAGAGCGCAGCAATTGACGTCACGATGCATGATGTGCTCTATGACATGCAACTCACATTGCCTTCGTGTACAGCGCACCTGTTTCAATGCCATCCAGCTTTTGAAACCATTGCCGCAAACGTTGCAGTAAGCCAGGCTGCTGCCCTTTTGGCGCGTGCACACTCTGACAGGTTTGCCAGTCTGTCAGTATAGGTGAAGCATGCAAGATCAACAGTTGACTCACCGACTGTGCCAACTGGGAAGGGGGAAAACATAGAGTGGACCTATGCAGAATGAAAATATGCAAGCCAATAAACAGTACCACTCTAGTTCAAGTTTACAAGCACAATCTGCTGCTGTACCATTGCTTATCATGACACCAAAGGAGCAACAGCTGGACGCACCCTATCAAGCGCGTCATGCTGGAAGCTGGCACTGTTCCCATTGACTCCCGAACCGCCAGCCAAGCTGCAAGTGGTGCACGTCTTTCGCCGCCTGTTGTCGCGCACAGGCAATCAGCTTGTGTGCTTGACCAAAACTTTACAGAACCTCAGGTCGCCACACTGACTGACTGCTGCACCTGTTTGTTGGTGAGGATGGCAGTCTACTCCTGCCCGCGAAACAAGCCTTGCTGCGTGTTCTAGCGAACGATGGTGTCGGTCTCTGCTTGAAGGCGACCACAGGCCCACAGCTCAGAGGCGGCGCATGACTCGTGCATGTGGCCATGCACGAGTTGGGCGATAGTTGTGGCCTCCAGCAACCCTCCATCTAATTGTTTCCCTTCTAAGTTAAGGGTCTTGTGCTGCAGAAGCAAGGGAAGCCGCTTAAGCATGCAACTGTCAAGCATGGCAACATCAGAGCTGTTCACACTGATAGCAATGCGCACTTCGAGTTGACAAAAAAGCTTATGCATACACAAAGGCACGCAACAGTAAAGCAGCTAACATGGGTACATCGAGAAGCCACAAGAAAATGCGTTACCTTATAAGTGGACAGCTGCAATGTGCCTTCAAGCCATTATAAGTACGCTTGGTAAAGTTTGCAGCGCTGCTGGGATTGCAAGGGCGGGCCGAGATATCTTCTTACACTGTGCAAAGCAACCAACGCACAGCGTGCGTTACAACAGTACTTCATCCGACAAGCGAAACGACAGTTTCCGCACACTTGAGCAAACCGTGCTATGGCCGGAGCAGTGCATTCATGGATTGCCAGCAAGAAGCTAACACCTCAATCGCGTACGCATAAATGTTGTGCTTATGGACCCCACTTGCGCACAAACTGCTGCACACCGCAGCAATTCGCATCCCGCCATGCAAGGTTTGTATTCTACAAACGGCCAAATGCACGGCCACTCTGACCCAAACTTAAAATACAGCAGCATGCGATACCGTTGAAAAGGTCCGCCAAACAAACACAAACGCTCAATCACTCCTTGGATGGCTGCACGCCGCCACCGCCTCCAAGGACAGAAAGGAGATCATGGACGACGCCATCCATGCCTGTGCAGTGCTCACACGCAGCAACGTAATCGAGTTACCATGTTGCCACGTCAGGTCGTTCGTTCACGACCGCCACGTCATCCCAACGGTGAGCGGACAAGCGTATCGTAGACACTCCGCGGATAGCGTTTCAGCGGCGGTCGCTGCAGCTGCGAGATACCGAGCGTAACGCAGTCACAGAAACCCTAAACAGAGCAGTACGGTAACCACTGTTGTCGTTGGCGTGTATATCAGCGGCGGCGGCGGTCGTGTTGTTGGCTGCGGTGTCGTTGCTTTCTGGGCTTTGCTAGGTGGTACGGTGGTGTTGTGTCGTTGTCGTCCTTGGGGGTGCTAAAAGCAGCGGGGCGTCGAGTTGCTGGGGCGGCCGACCAGTGCTTCATGTCTAAAAGCGGCGGCAGCGGTGAGAGCCAAGCTGGCTGCGAGTAGATGACCGCGGTTTCTGTGATTCAAAGGCCCAATGGGGAGACGCTTCGCATTCGCGAGGTACTTGATGAAGTACTGGCAGAAGCGTGGTTCGTAAGCATCAACATATGACAAGCTCCTTGCAGCCACAACTTGCATTGTTTGCCGCTCGCTCTGGCCGTGCTTCAACTGCATGACAGTAGCATAAAAGTTGCATATCGGGTCTTGTGTATAACACTCCCCCCATGTCGGGCTGGAACTGCTCAGGTAGCAACGTGTCTGTTCGGCATCGTACCGTGCTGGTCGTGACGTTGTGGTAAGCCTGTTAACACTGACACAACGGAGTAGATATTGTTTCGCAGCTAGCGTACTGTCTAGATTTAGGACTGTTGCCAATCAAGCATCATGGCATTGCTGCTTCATTGTGTTTGAGCCCTGTCAGGTGGTGTCATGTTGTGTTTTGACCATTGGGCATGGTTTCGTAGGGTTGGATTGTTCATCATCTCTACCACCACACATGATATGGACTAAGTTGCGGCTGTGGATATGAGACAACTTTGTCAGTGCGTTGAACTTGTCGCATGCGTACTAAAAGCATAGCTGCTAGTGTGCAGCTGCTTACTCCTATCAAACCTTGCAATGGAAGCCAGACGCAATCGCGTAGTCATTCAGCTTCTGGTGCTGCATCCTTCACTTGTGTGTTGGTTGTCAGTGTTTTTTCTGCGGCTAGTATGCTACTGTCATACTTGGTGTGAATGTCGCGTCCATTCTTGCAGAATCTGTTTTAGTCGCCTAGCGGGTGGGTGGGGGGTGCCAAGTATAACACAGTGCACGTTGCTGAGGGCAACGTGCACTGTGCACGTTGTGTCAGTTGTGCAGCAATTGTATTCCGTACATGAGCAGTTGAGCAACCGTGTTAGTGCAAGGGTGGGTGGGGGGTGCCAAGTATAACACAGTGCACGTTGCTGAGGGCAACGTGCACTGTGCACGTTGTGTCAGTTGTGCAGCAATTGTATTCCGTACATGAGCAGTTGAGCAACCGTGTTAGTGCAAGGCCTTCGTTGACTGTGCGATTACAAATGTTATATGGCAATAGTTTCAGCTAACCTCCCCTTGTTTGTTTCTTTAGGTGTGGGCGGAAAACCTTGATGAGGAGATGCAGTTGATTAGGGAGATTGTCAATGACTACCCATACATTGCAATGGATACAGAATTTCCAGGAGTTGTAGCTAGGCCAGTTGGTTCCTTCAAGAACCAAGCAGACTACCACTATCAGACTCTTCGGATCAACGTTGACATGTTGAAGCTTATACAGCTTGGCCTTACGTTTACGGATCAGGACGGGCGACTGCCAGACTGCGGCACTGGTGATGCATGCGTTTGGCAGGTGAGTTGCTGCTGGCTTGGTTGTTGCAACGTTTTGCATGGTGTGATGCAACAACTGCCCTAGTGCCATCTCGTTTAGGTGATCATGTGAGTAGCTTGTATCCTTTGCTTATGACTGCCTTGTACCCTGGCAGTTTAACTTCCGAGAGTTCAACGTGGCCGAGGACATGTACAACGCTGATTCCATAGAGTTGCTAAGGGCTTCTGGGATTGATTTCAGTGTCAATGAGCAACAAGGGATTGATGTACAGAGGTGAGTTGCCATGGCTGAGGTGGTGCGTGGTGTTTGGCTATAGAGTACCATATTGCTCATTACGTTGGCAGGTTTGCAGAATTGTTGATGTCATCTGGAATCGTGTTAAACGAGGACGCGAGGTGGATAACCTTTCATAGTGGCTATGATTTTGGTTATCTGTTGAAGCTTCTGACTTGTCGACAACTTCCAGCTGATGAGTCAGACTTCTTTGACCTGTTGAAAACATACTTCCCTTGTATCTATGACATCAAGTACCTTATGCGATTCTGCGAAAACCTGCATGGAGGGTTGAATCGGC
Organism: Chlorokybus atmophyticus; assembly: GCA_009103225.1. Classification (NCBI taxonomy): domain Eukaryota; kingdom Viridiplantae; phylum Streptophyta; class Chlorokybophyceae; order Chlorokybales; family Chlorokybaceae; genus Chlorokybus; species Chlorokybus atmophyticus. The sequence goes on from RHPI01000385.1 coordinate 30,117, forward strand.
TTGCCGAGACTCTGGACATTGAGCGCATTGGTCCGTGTCATCAGGTAAGCCTTCAGAGTGATTCATACAAAGCCATAGGTTTGTTGCCTGCAGCCGTGCGGTACCATGTTCACTGTTGTGAGCACTGGACGTTGATGTTTACAACCCCTTGGCAGGCTGGATCAGACTCTCTGCTCACCTCGTATACATTTATGAAGATGAGCAAGTTGTATTTCAATGGCTCAACAGAGAAGTATGTTGGCGTGCTTTACGGTCTGGGCACAGATAGCGCAGATATAGTAGTATGACAGTTCCGGCATACTTCTGTTTATAGTAGCGTAGCAATTTACTTGCTTCACGCTGTAACAATAATTCATGAACCGCCATGTCATCTGCCAAGGGTGCGTGATACTGGCTGAGTACGAAAGGGGTATGCTGCTAAAACCATAGTATGAACCACCATGTCATCTGCCCAACGGTGCGTTGCTACCGGCTGTGTACAAAAGGGGTGTACTGCTACACTGCCATGCATGGTGTCCCACAAATCAAGTGACATTCAACACACCCAGCTCACAACTCCTCACATGCAACTCACCACTGGGCTAGCAACTGCTGTACTACGCTACTCCTAGCCTGTGTGCAGTGGTGTACATTTGCTGGTTATTTCGCTTGCAGCAGTAAGTCATGCTCTCAGATTACTTGTCTACTGTAACAACAGACACCAGCAATAAGCACGGTGACATGAGAATAAATCTTACATTCGCTGGTAGAACTGAAGCATGCTGGTTGCGCTAATCACAAGTCCTCGTACCAAAAGCTTCCTGTACCTCTGCGCCTGTCTTGGCGCTGGCCTCTAGTTCTAGGCTGCTGCGTCTTTGTTCTAGCAGAGTTATACCACTCGGGCTCTTGCCACGACTCATACCCTGTATTGCTAGCCCTGCGCCTATCCCTGGCATCAGTTGTACCACTCCAGAACGGGTACCTGTCACCGTACGACGAGGTGCTTGGCTTGTAATGCTGCGAGCGCTGCCTGTCCTCTTCTGCAAAGTCATACTCGCGGCGCTTCCTGTCATCCGACAAGACGCTGTAGGCCTCAGATACTAGCTTGAACAGGCGGTCTGCTTCACCGCGCACCGATTGCGCAACGTCCTCCGAGCACCCGTCAGGAAGCAAGTACGCTGCTGCTTTGTCGGGATGATGGCGCAAGGCAGCACGATGATATGCCTTCTTCACATCGAGTTTGGAGCTGCCCTTGGGAATCCCCAGCAGCTGGTAGTAGTCGAGCGGCAAAGTCCGGCCCGCCAGCTGTCGAGCTTGCTTCAAGCGGTCCAACACGTCAGTGGAGTGCCCAGCCAGTGCCTGCAAGCTTTCCAGATCTTGGACGGTGGCCGCGCCATCGCGGATTGCTTGATGCAGTGCAGCGCGCCGTGAAAGGGATTTGGAGTAGCGGGGATTGAGTGCCATGGCAACGGTGCAGTCCGCTATCGCATCTGTGGCACGCCCCAGTGCTTGTGCGCAAGCTGCTCTGTTGCTGAATAGCACTGCTCTCACTGGATCTACATACGCTCCACACAGAGCAAGAGCTTCTGTATACTTGTCTGACGCTTCCTGATACCGACCATCACTGTGCAAAACGTTCCCAGCCTCCTGCCACGCACAATACTCCGTTAGTAGGGCCACATCACCAGAGGTACAGCAGAAGTACAGATGAATCTACAAGGCCCAGCACAAACAGATTGCCTTTGCCAACCATTTTTGACATTCATTCATCATTGATCTCCCCACGCAAGCTTGTAACCACATCGCGCACATCAAACAAGTGTGCCAATCAAGGACTGATAACGTCTGCATTGTCACCTATCAAGTACTGACCTTCAGAGACAGGATGCTTTGTATGGTGGTTACAAGGTTGACCGAGTTGTTGCTGGCCACGCTGCTGGTACGCATGCTTTGCAATCGTCGTTGCAATAACTTCAGTGCCAGCTCCAACTCGCCAGCACAGAAGCGAATGCGGGCTGCTCTGTCCAGCCAGTCCGCTGCTTCTGCATCTGCATAGCATTGGCAGGTCTAGTCTCAGTCTAGGCTTGCGATCAGCCAGTACACAAGCTGCGACCAGCAACATGCGAGGCATAATTGCACCATCAAGTGTTACCTTGCGCATCATCTGGCGATTGCTGCTGAGACACCTTGCTGCACTCCTCCTCGCAGTATGCAGCTGCAGTCTCGTACTTCTTGAGCTGCGTGACACAAGCATAAAATCAGCTGCACATACTGATAGCAGGTTAGCACATATGCCGGTCGCTTAAGAGCCCCAATAGCAGGAATGCCGCAACGTACAGTGAGCAGCACGAAGACATGGAGGCGCTTCAGATCAGACCAGTGCGGAGCAAGGATGAGAGTTTGTTCAGATATCTGCAGCGCTCGTGAGGGGTCTGGTTGTGAAGCCTTCACAGCACCATCAAGCGGGTTCCCGTGCTGAAAGCAGAATGTCGCAGCCGCATTGGTAGCACCAGCAACAAGTTCTTGTATGCGAACATGCTGTGCACGAATGCGCTCTGCAGTACTTCGCCCTTCCGCAATCTCTTGCAGGATGGATGCACGAGACTCGTAGTCCAATTGGCTTGCCCATGGCTCACAATCGCGGTATGCCTCCAGCACAGCTGCTGTATCTCCCAGCCTCAGTTGGCAGCTGCGCATAGCATTGTTATAATCAATGCATGTTGGTAGCATGCCAGTGTGTACACAAATGTGCTGATGAGAAACACAACTGCGAACAAACACAATACTCTGGTACTCACATCGCAAGGCGCAAACGCGGCCGCAAGTATGACGCATTATGTTCAAGCGCAGATCTGCAATCCAGCATAGCATGATAAGGCCGTCCTTGCATAAGCCGTGTAGCCGCCCGGTTGCCGTAAGAGAGAGCCACTGTATGGCCTTCCCTGCCACCCGGTGATCTGGACTTGCCAAAGGCTTGCGCGCTGCACTGTTCTTCTGCCTCCAATGCAAGTGCGATTGCCTTGGAGAAGGCCTTCTCGGCCAGATGGTAGTCACCTTGTTTGTAGAAGTCCTTGCCTTGTACCCGCACCTCCTCTGCTGCTGCATGTTTTGCTGCCACTTGCACGGCCGCTGCAGAGGCAGCTGCTGCTGCTGCTATGAAACTTGGGGACGGAACGGGCATGCTGCTGCCGCGCGGCTCAGCATCTGTGCCGGACAGTGATGTGAGATGATAAATGCCAACATGTCTGCAGCAGACAAGGCAGCTACTGTCCTCACCTTGCGACGCCTTTGCCGGTGATCGGACAGGTCTGCGACTGCGATGCGAGTGATGGCTGCGAGGTTTTCTAGGGCTAATGCTAAGGCTGGCCATACCGTTCTCCACAGCCGTGAACTGGAAAGTCAGAGGGGGCCCAGTGACATCTGATGACTGTGCTGAGCTGTATGTGGCGCTTGCATCATCTTGCATAGTAACGCTCATGGTGTTCAACTTCGCACTGCGGTCAACAATGTGCATCTTTGTGAGATCTACTCCTAAACGGCCCAGCTCCTCAGATGGTATGCTGCCAAGATTGAGACGTGCAGTAGCATCGCGCAGCACTTCCACTGACACCGGTTCCACTCCATCCGAAGCAGCACTGGCACTTATGCTCGTCGTGCCTGGCAACGATGTCGCTGGTATACTGAAAGATGCGGGTACGGACCCTGTAGGCTTGCGGTGCGCCCTGTGAGCGCTATGTTTGGACTTATGAGCAGGTGTCTTGTTGGCAATGGGTGTTGCTGTTGAGCCAAAAACGAACGGCTGAACAGGATCCGGCTCAAATCTTGCTGCATATGGTGTGCCCACAGCTGGCGCACCCTCTGCTGCAGGTGCACTCTCTGCAGTCACAGTGTCCGTGTCTACTTGTGGCGGGGGCGATACGCGCATGGGGCTGCCCGGTGCCATGTCCAAGGCAGAAAAGGCTTCAGCTGAGAAAAAGCTTGGTTCGGTTGTGCATGTTGATGCTCCAGTTGCCGGGTTGCTTGCTGTCTCTTTCCTTGTGCTGCTTGGGTGGCGAGGGCGACGCTGGACACGACGCGCTGAAGGAGGTGGCGTCTGACACTCCCCTGTGCTCCCCTGTGCTTTACAAGCGCTGAATACGAATGATGGAGATGCAGATGCCGCAGCAGGTTCCTCACCCCCAGTCTCAGCAGATTCGCCCGCACCCTCTGCGGGCAATGGAGTTGCCGTATGCGCATGCTGCAATGGTGAATACTCTTCATCTGAGGAGTGCTTGACCTCACTGCAGTCATCATTGGCATTCTCAAACTGTGCAAATGCGCTGATCGTGCTCTTCTGTTTGGGAGATGACGTGCCACCATTGGCATGTCGCATCCCAGATGAGGCCGTATCCGTGTCCATGTCGCTGGCAGCCGGAGATGACGGAGGCGTCAGATAGACAGAGGACGAGACGGTGGGTGAATCAGGCTGCTCCTTGTCAATGGTGGACCGCACGCTGGTGAACTGCACTCCTTGGGATACACTGGGCATGGGTTCCATAGGACAAGTAGACTCGCGGTGTTCAACGCCATTTGCAACATTGTTGGGTTGCAGGTAGCTGGCCGCTGGAGACACCTTGGCACTGCTTGCAACCACATTGGCTGCTTTGGGTGGTTGCAAAGTCCGTTTGCTATTGCTGACATCTTCCGCCGTCAAGCCTTGTGCGGTGCTGTCAGCTTTGGAATGCTCTGCACGTGTCGTGTCCTGAGCTGTGTGCTCATGCTTCCTTGCCAGATGCTGCTGGCGTTTTTGGTAGACATTGAAGGCAGGAGAATGATTTCCCCCCGCCTGCTGAGGGTTGCCTTGTGGCAGCGGCCATGATTGCATGCTTGGAGCAAAAGGCTGCGGGTGAGGATCATCAGGCATTGCGTTGAATGAATGCAAAGATCCCACAAGAGACAAATGTTCTTTGCGCAGGCCTACCGCAGAGCTCGCAGGAGGAAGAGTGCTGGGCCCCGAACCCCTGCTTCCGCTCATCACAACGGGCGTGGGCATCCACTGACGGTGCACATTTCCTGTGGGCTGCATTTCAGCGCTCGGATTCGTCTGGTGGAGATATGCAAGCGCATCATCGCCAGCACGTTGCGATGAGCCCGCATTGTTGTTGACCGGGCGCAACACGCCACCACGCCCAAAGAGAACTGAACGCCCTGGGTTGAAGGCACTGCTTGGCTGCTGCGCAAACGTTGGGCGGTTGACATCATGCTGCTTCAAAAATGGCCGAGCTTGTGATGATGATTCCTGCTGCTGCTCCCAAACCTGCTGGACCTTCGGCCAGTCTCCAGACTGCTCTCGAACACTCTCGGGTTGCCAGTCAGCAGGGACATTTGGGAAACGCCGCGACTGGTGCGCAGGCTGCTGCACTACGACAGGTGCGGCCCACATGCCAGTACCAACAAACAGAGACGATGCAGCACTCCTGCTGCGGTGACGAGCAGTAGCATCTGCCATGCTTGTGTGAACTGCTCTGCTATGCTACAGCATGGTCCTCAGAGCGCTGCTGATCACGATTCACCGTGGCCTGAAATACACGACAATATCGTCACCAAGAACTCCCAGTGTAACAGCACACTGCATGAAAAGTTGCGTTCATAAGATGTCGTAGACATGTTTGTCTTTGCGCACAAGATTTGGTATATTTCGTAGTATACTTCCTATGCAGCAATCATTCACATGCATGCCTGTGAATGAGCGCACAACAGATGTAAACGAAGCATGAGGTGCACTGAAAAGCACACACCAGTAGCACACAACACAAACTGCGTGAGTGTGCGGACTGCTGTCACTTGTTCCGGAACTCGTGCAACGCAATTACTGACCTACCACTGACGCTGCAGCAGGAGAATGGCTTTGCAGTGCAAAGCTTACGACAAGGCTGGACAGAAACTGCAAACAAGTTGGGTCTTGATCAATGTAGGGTCTACGTTAGGGTTGGGGCAGTGCGGCCAGGATAGTAATGGCATCTTTCTGCGACTATATCAGCAGTGCATTGTGCAAAACATGAGCCATTGACCATAACGGCAGCTTTTTCATGCTGTGCGCAAATTGTCAAACGAAATTCAGTACAGCAACGATAAGACTTGCTGACATTTGTGGACGCGCAGTACAGTTAAGCAAACCAAGTTGCTGCAAACAAACGAAATTAAGTACACAGAGACATGCTCCTTGCCACGTAGATGAAAGCGACGACGACCACATGAAGCATGCCAAGCACATCAACTCCTTGGTTATTCACCCTGTGAGGTTGCACAGTACCTGTAGCGCCGAATAGGGAGATCGCTGCGCGGGTGCAGGCCACACTCTCACTCATCCCCTGACTTCCGGGCATGCCAAGCCCCCAGCCGCATCTCGTCCGCCCACGCCGCCGCCGCCGCCGCTGTTACGCCAGCCACTTGAAGGTTAGGGTTTTGAACGCGACGTTTTGCGCGCGCAAAGCGGAGCGCGATGGTGGCGTACATGTGTATTGCAACTGGCAACGTGCCAGTCACTCGATTTGAATGTGTTTTGTCCCGATTGGATGCTTTTGAGAAGTTTGTCCCGATGTGGCTTCACTGTGCTTATTGCCTCAAACAGTGTACACAACAAGAAGTTGACCCCCAAAAGAACCACATACCGTAAGCTAACAACTTCAATACGTGAAATTCAAGTGAACATATACGTGAGCATATATCACTTGACTAAAGAAGAATAATCAATTGTAGTTATGACAATGCATGTTAAACAAAGTGAATACAAACTCCGTGGAGACATACACACTGATGTTGATAGTATTCGATTTAAATTAAATTAATCTGTATATTTTCATCACTGGATATTTTTGGTTAGGAGCATGTTTGCAGTTTCAATAAAACACTATATGAGACTTGTTCAATTTAAAACACCCGCTGCAATGCGCTTTGGCTTTGTAGGCTCGGCATTTAACATTCCTCTTAGTCAAAATTATTTCGCAGCATCATAATATTTATTGCAGATATATATTAAATAAGTTTAGACAGCCCTTCTCCTCATCTGAATATTCGTGCCTTTTGCAATCCTTCATGTTAAACAAATATCGTAAGACAGCCTTTTGCTTCACAACAATCCCCACTGCACCATCATATTATTCTCCTTGCGTTCACTTTACATCGCAGACTGTGCACTGTGACTCATAAGGCACAATAGCAGCTCGTCTTTAATCATGTTTCTTTCATTCCATCCTCCAACAATTGTGCACCACCCACTCACAACACCTTGATGTCACAATGTTTATAGTATGAACGCTTGCGTATTGCAAATTCTCTACTGCAAAACGGATAGCATGAATGAGGCGCACCATTAGCTACAGTATGCAGTTGTCTACGCACGACAATGACTTACTTTAGATGTTTAATCTGACATTCCAGGGTGTTGCAAATCGGACATGTGATCAGGGCTTGCTATTACTTGCTCATCATATTTGTGTGTGACTTGAGTTGCCGCAGTGAAACTAACAGTTTTAGTAATAGGCAACCCGTTTACCGTAAGCAATCTTCTAATGATTTCTTTTCGGCAACCTGACATCATGGATAAGGAAGCTTCTATTTTATTTTGTGCCAGCACCTCCGGATTTTAAAGACCGGACATGTGTCACTGTAAGATGCATACCGTACGTTGTGACATGCAAGAGTGCAACGTTAGGCATTTCCTTCGGACCATGTAAGCAAAAGGCGCTCACATGCTGAGGGTTTGTTAAGATTAAGGATTATCTAAGCCGCTACCCATGGGTTATCGCCAAGTTATTATTATAAATTAAATAACGAGCTTATATGAATGCTGTTATTCATGACGTGGTGTCTTATCTTGGATTGCATCGTCATAACCTGATAGTAATCACCATTGGTATACCACCACTTACAAGATGTACAAGCCGAGCCGCTTACCGAAGTATTTAAGCTTTAGCCGCTCATTTTTATGATAATCATCTAAAAGGATGTGCGCAACTGTTCATTTGTGTTGCGTGACCGTTATTACGGGTCAGACATCGTGTAGAACTTTGATCACATGTTACGAGGTTACGATCAATGCGGATTATCATCATTAATAGCGTAGTTGCCACACTCATTGTTAAACAATATCAATCTAAAAATTGTTAAAAAGTTGCTTCCTTCATATAATAGCCACCAATGTTGTGGGGGTGCTGCAAGTGAACGTGATTACGTATTTATGTAAGCGAGTGCTACCGCGCCGAGAATGAGTTCTTAAGATCTTTTGCGTGAGGCTTCGCGATGTTATATTTTACCCCCCCCCTTGCCCCCCC
>RHPI01000385.1:56772-67558 GCA_009103225.1 Chlorokybus atmophyticus
GGGGGCGGGGGGGCTTGACGTCTGATAGGCGCTTGACTAACTCACTCTGCTTGTTGTTGCTTATCAACTTGACTGACTGTTCCGTGCTGCAAACCAAACAGCGAAGAGCCAAAGCAGCAAGGACACACTAACATGCACTGGGGGACGCTTCAAGTTATGGGCGAATTCAACTCATACCATCGCATGCGCACAAGCCAGGGGCCATGCAGCACATAAAGACTTACTCCTGCGGCCATGTGAGCCTCAAACGGCAGGCCATCATAGGTATACGCGTGGCTGGGCTCAGCGGCCGGCTCAGCTGCCCTGCGCGCCACATCCAGGTCCACCTCGTTCACCCCTCCCGCCATCGCCGAGGCTACAGCGTGCGGCAGCGCCTCCTCCCCTGACGACGACGGCGATGGCGACGACGAAGACGACGACGAAGACGGCATGGCCATGGTCGTCGTCAAGGCCAAAGCCACTACTACCAAGCTACAAGCACTACTTACAAGTCACTCAACACCCCCAACCACCACTACACTCAGCTCGTTTGCTCTTGACAGCAAGCTCGTTGTCAACAACATGCACGTCAACAAAACAGCCACCCTGCAATCCACACCAACGACCACGACAGCTACGACGGCAGCAACCAACTGCACCAAGTCCACCGGTGGACATCCTCATCAGCGAAACCACTGCTTTACGAGAGCTTCTTCCTGCACCCTGGCCTTGCATGCACAGCTCTTCCAGGCCATCCAACCACCCTGTACTGGCCAGCTGTCGCTTTTCCACTGCCGCCTTCGCTGCCGCCGCAGCCGCAGCCGCCTTCACTGCAAGCTACGGCATGCGCCCCTAGCGGATGCGGTGGCTGGTTTAGGGTTTAGGTGTCCACGCTGGCGGCGGCAGTCACGGCGGTGGGGGTGACGGCGGTTGGGGGGGGTGAAGGCGCTGGTCAGCAGGATAACGCTGCGCAACAAGTACTAAGAGTACGTCTGCTAATAGTTTGGCTGCGCGCTTGCTCTGCTTTTGTGACAAGGTCTATGTCTGGGTAACAGCTGCAGTGCACTGCACTGCACCTATTAGCTTCTCGCTGTCAAGCTTGCAATTGTGAGTGCAGTCGGGGTTACGGCTGCATTCATGGTCAGATTCCAATAGTTGCTTGAGTTTGAGTGCAAACTGTTGGGCTTCTGTGTTGCGGTGTAATGCCGATTGCTTTGGACACAGGAAGGGTTGGTAGCTATTCCTCACATCAACAGAGGAAGCTAGCTACTGTCGCCCGCGAGCAGAGTCAGCGATGCCAGATCCAAGGGAGCGCGTGCTGGAGCACTTGAAGGTGTGCAACATGTGGGATGCTGACGACAACACCACCATCTAGACAAGCATGTCACGCAGCCAATGTTGGCTCTGATGGCTCGCTGACTGCCTGTATGTGCAGAGTTTGCAGATTGAGACGCAAACGATAGACCATGCCGCAGCCATGACAGTGGACGATCTGGTGCGTGCCTTGAGCTATTGTCGCGTGCCCTAATTGCTTAGCGTACAGTTCAAGCATACTCACAACTTGGTGGCAGGCCAAGTTCATGCCACAATGCGCAGGGTCCTTGACCAAAAACCTGCTATTGAAGGTATGTTATACAAATAGACATCATGTTTGTGATTTAGACACCTTGTGCTTGTGTCCATGCATACAGCGTGTTGTTGCATCAGCAATGTACTGCATGTGTAATGGTTGCAACCGCCACACTCAGCTATGTTAACGTGCAACAGCACTGCAGGAGAAGAAAGGGCGGGTGATTCTGGTGACAGCAATGGCTGAGACAACCATCGATCTCAAAGGTGCTGTGATGAAATGAGTTCTCGATTTCATGATCCAGTCACGCTGAGTGTTGCTGGCTTGCTATTGCAGTCTTGTCTCAAAGACTAGGCTTGGGAAAGAATGGGCTGCGGATGGCCCCAGAACAGCTCATCCCGCAAATACTACAGGTACACTACCAGATGGAGAGCACTTGTAACATGTGATAACAGCCGCGGGTTGAGCTTTGGACACCAAGAGTCAGCCTCACACGCATGCATGCATGCTCTGTTTGACTACCTATGCTGCAGCGACTGAGCTGTTTTGATTACCGTAGAATGTGGCTTCTGATGCAGGTGCCTTTGGGGTCCGTGACGCCGTTCGCTTTGTTGCACGATACAGCCAAGCCAGTGGTGCTGCTATTGGACCGCGCGATGCAGAGCAAAGCTAGGCTCTGCTTCCATCCGCTGACCAACGAGGCCTCGACGCTTATATCGCCGGCGGGACTCGACGCCTTTCTGAAGTCCATTGGCCGCACACCAGATTATGTTGATCTGGAGGTCGCACCTGTCGTCAATAAGGACTCTCCACCAGATCTGGCGGAGCACTTGCAGGGCGCTGAGGCTATTGACGATCCAACCAGCGCACCGTCTCCCAATCCAGGTAGGTTGTGCTTCAGAAAGCACCATGTAGCCACCTGGCACATACATAAACATCGTGTGCGTGTGCGTGTGCGTGTGCGTGCGCATATGCACGCACACAATGATTGAGGATAAACAGCTTCATCCTTCTTATTAGTTGTATGTAACATAACACATGCTTCACATACACATACACATACAAGGTGGTTGTTCATATGTTTTTGCGGTGCCAATTGGGGCATCCGCACCTTAGCCAATGGCCTTGTTGCAGAAACAACCGCAGCACCTATGAAAGCCCCTGGGAAACAACAAAGCAAGGCTCCCCCAGCTGCTGACAACGTTTCTCCGATACCCGGTGATGACGTGCAAGTTATCATGGAGCGCGTCCTATCGCTGTGCTTGAATGCGGCGAAAGAAGAAGTAAGCGCACAACTGGCATGGCTTGTTGCTCATGTATACCTGCTACGCAACGAACTGTCAGTCGTTGTGTGCGAGTCAACTGGTTCCCAAATGGCAACTGTGGACATGTTGAGACGAGTCATGTGTGATGAACAGGTCTCAAGGCCAGGTTTCAGCAGTGAGCACGCAGCGGTGGAGGGTGCATTTGGCGCGACTGTGCGCTCTCAAGTTGCTGCAGATATGTTGCATGCGCTGGTACGTAGCTGCTGAATCTGTTGTGGAGTTCGTTGTGTCAGTACAACTGCCTGTACGTTGATACTTGCGCTGTTGACAGACGATGTTCAAGAATGCAGCATACACAAGTGGGTTTTCAGCTGCGCGGGCGGTTGCGAGGAAAGCCTTGTAGGTTAAGATGTGCTCGCTATCGGCTCTGCTGTTTGTCACATCCACAGTAATGTCAATATCATTATGCCTGGCATACACTCATCGGCGTGTCCCAAACAGATGTCCCTGCATGCGATGTGCATTGCAATGTGTTACAAGCTTTCTGCTGACACTGGTTGATTGTGAGGTTGATAGCTAAGATTTCTCGTGAGCCATTGTTTGGGGCGTGCATACATGACTACATGCTTGTGCGCATGTCCTCTGCTGAGCTGTGCACGTTGTTGTTGTGGTTGTCCTCGCCGTCTGCCCCGCGCTGCTGCGCACACCCCACTTGTTGCTGCTTGAGGGTCTTAGTAGTCTAGTGTCTAGTCTTGTCGCTAGAGTAGGCTGTGCTTAGTTCTGCATTGGCCCCCACATAATGTCATGAATGCTTCCTGGTTGCCTTGCCTTTGCCACCATGCACTGTTACCTACTTCGGAGATTGCCATATGCAACGCTTGTTGGTTACGTATTAACCTATGCGTATGCTATGGTGTTCGACGGATGGGCGTAGTACATGTTGGAAGACTAGGGTGATCACTGCGTTTAGGATTGTGCATGCCGTGTCTGCAGTGATGGGTGTCGTTGTAGGCCGCACCTCGTGTGTGCACACCAATTACCCAATGTGTTATGTGACGCATACATTATCGGGCTGCTGCGTCACCAGACAAATCTTTTGGCATCAATCCTCTTGCATGTGAGTGCAGTTGCACAAGTGCATAGACCAAGCCTATGTGTGCTCAGTGTCAGCAAGGAATGCAGATTTTCGGGGACTCGCGGGCGGAGTAGCTTTCGCGGCAGCAGCATTGTTGGTATTGTCGGCAGCAACACTTCCCTGGCTTTGACTTGTCCCTCGCAACTTGAACAATAGATTGCCCAGCAAGCTCTCTCTTCTGGACGACAACTTGGACGACTGCGTGAGAAAAACTGGTTCAAGTCATGTAACAGTGGCAAATGTGTGCTTTGCGTGCATTGCATTGCACTTGCCGGCGTGCTGATCGGCCGCAGCCACTTCATTATGGACTCGTACAGTGCGACGTGGCCAGTGCTTGCCCCCAACTCAAACGCCAGCTGTGAGACAGATATCAGCAGATTGGAGTGTTGAGCAGTGATGAGTGGTACTCTGTGCACAGAATGTGCACCTGCGAGTCTGCGTCCTGATGCCTCTTTGCGTGTGCGTGACCCAACTCCCGACTCAAGTGCGCCAACCTCTCCAGCCTCCAACCTTGCTGCGAAGCCTCCGACAGCCGGCTATATCTGTCATGCCAGCAGTCAGTCATGTTGACAGGGTGTGCGCGCACGCATCTGCGTGTGTGTGCGCGAGCTCACGCATGCACACACTCAGGCTGCACGCGCATTCGCGCGCACGCACGACATGTTACTAGTCACAGCGATCCCAACACCTCCTCACCTTGCGTATAGTTGCGGCAGCTGGTGCATCTCATCCCTCACGGCCGCGAACGCCTCCTCGCTGTCGCCATCGGGCGACTCGAAGTCGTCGTAGCCGTCGTACAGGTCGTCCTCGAACCGGTGCGCGGGGTCGCGGCTGATACCCAGGAACGCTTTGGCCGTGAAGGGAAGGAGACGGTCGGGGTGACGAGCGACGGACGGGACAAGAGTGATGCGGGTGGATTCGACCCTGGGGAAGACAAAGCGTTGGGTTGTGGGTGGATGGTGCTGTAATGTGAGGAAGGAGTTTTGATTTGCCTACTGCGGTGCGATGTGGAGAGAAGTGGGTAGCACCACAGTGGCACACACGCACGCGCGCGCGCGCGGAGTGTGTGTCCGCACACGCACGCGCACGGGCATACACGCACACTTACACGTATGCCATTGTATTTATGCACACGCCGGGGTACATGCATGCACGCGCGGACACACTTGCACACAGGCGCCAACTCACCTGTCTTCCGGGGGTGCGATGCGTGGGAATAGCGAGTATCCCAGGTTGTCCTCGACGGACAAGCCGTCCTGCTTCAGCTGCGCGGAGTAGCCGAAGCCCACGAGACCGTACGTGAAGTTCATCACCAACTCGATCTGTGCACGCAGTAACACAATAGTAACACAAGACATCAGGGTCAATCAACGATGGTGACGACCGAACATCAACAACAACAACAACAACAACAACAACATCGACAACGTCAACAACAACGATAATAGTCACAACAACAACTCAATTGTAATTGGTATTTAAGTTGTAGTTGTCATCGCCGTTGTTGTTGTACACGAGAACAACAGCAACAGCAACAGCAACAATCACAACCTCAACAGCATCCATCAATGTCATCGTCAGTTGCGACAACGAGCACCATCAACAACGACAACAACATTAACAACATCAGCAACCTCGCACCTGCCCGGTAACCAGGTGTCCATTCCACAGGTCGAACGTCCCGTCGAACTGCTGCGCGCGTATGACGTCGTGCAGGTGGAACGACACCGCGCCCACCTCGCGCCCACCACTGTGTTGACTCTCTTCTCGCCTCTCCTTGGCCTCTTTGCCACCGGCATGTTGGTCTCCCCAACCCGTTGTTCTCTTTGATGCGTCACTGCCTACGTGGCTGGCGGGGGCGCCCGCCAGCTTGTGACCCCTCGCGTCCTCCACCCACACCTAAGTGAGTTGAAACAACTGCTATCACTCCGCTGTGCATTGCACCACTCTACTTGAAAATCACACCAGCAGTACTACTACGTGTATGCTGCTTGAGTTCATCAACTGCACAAACGGCAAATCACACTAGTAGACATGATTGCGTTGTACAAGATGGTTGGCTCCTGTTCTTATGTGCGGTGGTGCCGGTGGTGATGTTTACACAGAGAGAATACGCGCAAGTGCATACGCACACGCCACGGCGCACACATGCACGCACGCAATGACCCACCCACCTGTATCGTCAGCAGATTGAACGGATGCCTCCTCGCTCTCGCCGCACACACGGGCACGTGCACCATCTGCTGCCACTCCACCGCTCCCCCTCCCCCTCCCACCCACGCCAGCCTCGTCCTCTTCTCCACATGCCTCGCCCTCACCCTCACACCACCCAACTGTGGACTTGCATCCTTGTGACTGTTATTACCCTTGTTGTTCTCAGTGTTGAGGACCGCCCTCCTGGCGTAGAGTGCCACCACCCCCAGCACGGCCGGGGCGGCGTCGTCCTCGAGGAGGAGGACGCTCGCGCCGGAGGAGGAGGAGGCGGAGGAGGAGGAGGACAGGCGGGCGGCGGTGTCATCATTGTCCTCATAGCTGCCGTGGTCGGTGTCCATCTTATGGGGCGGTTGATCAAGAGGAAGAAGACGGGAGCTGAGAAGGTAACTCTAGAAACCAAACGAAAACGTGTGGGTTGTTGTCCACCCAGGGTTGGGTGGCACATGGGCACGTACAAGCTATAGCCTAACTTCCGTTTGCTTGCTTTCCTGTCATGAGATGGCGTGCGCTGTTTTGTACACACGTGATGATTGGCGATAGCAATAATGTGTTGCCGACGAAGCCAACATCCAAAAACATTCCGACCAATTGAACAGATACATGTTGATCGCACATCAAAAAGAGCAATAACGCACCTTAAGTGAATCTCAGGCTCCCACAGAAGTCATCCTTATTCCAGACACATTTGTGCCACAGCAGCAGCTCTTCCGCACTAGGCCTAAGCTAGACCAAGCTGGACACCAGGGATCGCACCAGTGTGCAACGTGTGAGCACACCTCGAAGAGTGTGTGATGCAGCGTGGGTTGTTGCAAGCGTTTGATCATTACGATCAACAACAACAGGCAGGTTCTAACGCGAGGTGACTAGAGATTGGGAGCCTACACTGATAGGTTAAAACAAAACAAAAGGATACAGACATATGCGCACGCACAGAATCTCCACTATTCTGCCTTCACACTTATAGTCGTTGAGATCAAGAGTGTGACGACCACAATCAACACCAGCTGCTAAATAAATATTATACTGCAAGGCCACTGGTGAATAGGAGCTCACACTGATCGCTTGCAACCAGGAGCAGGATGACACATACCCACACATAAGCACGCACACACACTCAGTCGCTCACGCTCTTTGAGCTCACGTGACACGCACGGCAATGTTGTTCGGGATCAGCGACCCCGATTGGAACGCAAAGCTTACAAACCGGATTGATGATGTGTGTGATCCGGATCTTGCGCTAACGGATGCAAGAATGAGCGCTGTGTTGGCTATGAGCATGAGATGTATGATTTCTGCTGGCGTGGCGGTCGAAACCGTCAAATTAGGCAAGAAGATTTGGCTTCAATCATGAGGCCTTCGGCAGCCACCGCTGCCAGCTCAGTATGCGCTAAGCCGTAAGCCTGGCGCAGGCGGCGGAGACGGAGGCGGTGGTAGCTGTGGCATTGTCGGCGGCGTAGTAGCTGGCATTGTCTTCGTGGTTGACCCCGTGTTGATCACTGTGGTGACTGATAGAGACTGTCGTTGCGAAAGCAAGCTGCTCGCAGTAGACTTCCATTAGCACCACCACCGCTCTTGCGTGGCTGGCTGCTTGCATGCCGTGTCCGTGAGGCAGGCATCGGTGGTGGTGACTGTTGCTGTTGTCTTCGTTTTCCCTGTGCATGGCGGCGACGGCTGCTGCCGCGTGGTCGGCGTTGCTGCTGCCGACATCAGCACAAACTGCGACAGCGAGGCCGCAGCATGCTGCGCCTCAGCTGGAAGGCAGCCGCAGCAGCTTCAACAGCAGCAGTATTCGAGTCAAGATTGACAGAGGACGCAGCCGGCGGAGACGGGCTGACGCAGGTAGGGCGCAATGCTGCGCCACTGTAGACACCGCCGCCTCCTCAGCTTCCACGGTGACAGCGCCCCCTGCCGCCCCCTCCCCCGCCCAGGACTTCTCCGCAGCCTCCCCGGTAAGGCGTCGGGCAAAGAGAGAGTTGAACTCATGCATTGCTACACGTGTATCAGCATTGTCAATGAGCGTGGCCTACATGCATAAGGTGCACTGCTGCTGTTGCGATCATGAGTGCCATGCGAGACAAGCTAGACTGCCTCGCTCCTTCCAACAGTAGCAGATCTTAATCAATACAGCACGCAGTGCAATGGCTTGCCTGCAGCAGTACTATCTGTGTATTGTGTAGGTTTGCTTGCTCTGATGTTGTTGTGTGTTTTGAGACTAGGACGCGACTCAGCTCTCGCAGACAGCAATGCTGCTCGCAGTAGAAGCTCGCGTACTAGGTCATGTGCAAGTTAGGTTTTTCACCTTCAGTACGTGCTTTACAACTTCGCTGCAAGAGTTTTGCACGTGCACGCAAGCGCACTTCGATCAGCTGTCTTAGTCCATATGCATGCCGTTACTTGTAACGCTGGCATGGGTGTCACGAAAAGTGCTTGGTTTGCGAAGACTTCCGCAAGCCAACTTTGACACCGTTACCATAGCAAGGCATGTACACTGAAAAGCATGCATGGTCGAGTTAGTGGCAAAGTCCGCAATAAAACTGCATATAATGCTTACTTATGGTCATGTATGGTGACTTACGGTACTTCTCCACAACTTCCACAGAACGATCCCGCTTGCAGTGGTCAGGACGAACTGGGTTTGAGGGAAAACAGAACAGCGTATCGCGCGCGATATGCCGTGCGCTGCTATGAGGTGGGCGTTACAAGACACGCAACACTTGACTCCATAGCCAACCTGCTTCAGGTACAATGTGTGTGTGTCATAAACATGGCTTACATTACTCTAGCCAATCGCCGGAAGTTGACACAAGCCTCCGGTATGGGTCAGGAATCAGCAGCAAGTCATGCAGTAGAGCGTGGCATGACGCCTTTTACTCACCCTTCACGATCGCGCTGTGTTCATCAGGAGACCGCTGTGGACCATGCGCGCAGCCTTGGCTTCACCTCCGACGGCTTCGCCACAAGTAAGCTGATGTCGGACAGGAACCTCATCTGGGTCTTAGGGCGCCTGCATGTCCAAATGGACAGATATCCATCATGGTGAGCTCTCAGCTTGTGTCTCAAGCCTTGTCAAGCCATGGACATGTTGTGCCAATAGCTGACTGCTTCAATATTACTAAATAAATTGAACATGTTGACCATTGTGAAAAGCTAGATTGTTGGCAATGTGGTCATGATCATGGTGCATGAGTATTACTCGCATGCACTGGCAGCCATGCAAGGGGAACACGTTTGTCATACTCAATGTGACTTTGCTTACAGGGGGGATGTGGTAGAGATCGATACATTTTTCGATGAGGCGGGGCGCTTGGGAGTACGGCGAGACTGGGTAGTGCGAGACGCTATCACCCGAGAGCAGCTGGGCGCCGCCACAAGGTTGGTTGAGGGTTCAGCACCTCCGCAGTAGTGATAGTTGTAGGACCCCACCGAGTTGTTGGTACATAAGCCGTTCATACCTCGCAGCACGTGGCTGATGATGAACGAAAAGACTAGGCGGCTATCACGAATGCCGGAGGAGATGCGGGTGGAGTACATCAACTGCTCTCCCCGGCCGCAAAGGTAGCATAATAGCACTGTGACTTTTATATCAAAGCGAATGTAAAATCGTAGTAATGTTAGAGGCCTTAATGCCTTGGTGTGCTTCAAGACTTATATATGCTTGCACCTTGCATTGTTGCTTCACATTGCTGCTGGAGCAGGTTTGCACTTGGTGAGAACAACAGCGGGTACACGTCCAAGATACCAGAGCTGCCAAGTCCACCTCAATACAGCAGGACAGGCCTCCAGGTGTGTGGGTGTGACATGCAGGCAATCATCTTCACCATGAATGGTTGTGTCGCATTGCAGCACAGTGCTAACATTGCTGACTCTCCATCAGGCCCGAAGAGTTGACCTGGACATGAATGCGCATGTGAACAATGTCACCTACGTTGGCTGGCTACTTGAGGTCAGGTCACAAAGTGGCCTTGTCTGTAATATTGTTGCTGTTGCATCCTCAAATTGCCGCTGGGGACATTCTGACTGGTTACGTTGCAGGCTGTTCCAGCTCACGTGTTCAGTTCATACGAAGTCCACCAGCTGACAATCGAGTACAAGGCGGAGTGCGGGGAGGGTGAGCTGGTAGATTCCGAGTCCCGGCGGGAGGACAACTTTGAGCTCGCGTCGCCTCCTCCCGACGCCGAAGCGAAGCTGGACCCGCACGCGGAAGGGGAAGAGCTGTCGTTCGTGCATCAGGTGCGCCTGCATGTGTCGAAGAAAGAGCTCAATAGAGCGCGGACGGTGTGGCGGCCGCGAAGTGGCAATGGTAATGGTAACTCGTGATGCAACAAACAGGACCATTGCACGCGTATCTAACCAATGTGAGGGCGGTACTGTTGTAAACCTGTTGCATGCGCTTTGCAATCGCAGTTGCACCCGCACTGTTGGTTGCGTGAACACATGCGCGACTACCACATGACTCTGCTGTTGGCCAGCAAAGATAAGATACATCGATGACCTGCGGTTGTGGGGTCAAACCAAGTAAATATCGATACACATCACCACAATCAGCATGTTGCAATGGACCTCGGTGCCCCTTTTAACTCAACCTCTGCCACTGTTATGAGTTGACCCCACCCCACCCTCCCC
>RHPI01000385.1:68215-135338 GCA_009103225.1 Chlorokybus atmophyticus
CCGCTGAGCATAAGTGCATGAGTAGCAGCTGCGTTTGTTTATTAGTTTGAAAGCAGCATCAAGGCACACTTGTAGCTACTGATAGCTTTGTCGCACGACATCCATGAAACTACTGGTGCCGCCCTGCAGTTTGAGTTCGTAGTGTGACAAGTTGGTAAGTATTACAGCCCCTCGCCGCTGAGACGCACGGCACCCTGGGCCAGAGTTTTCACGACGTCATCGACACATGCGCTAGGAGGGCACTGGCTGCACGTGACCTGCCATTGCGCAGGCTATCGGGCTACTTGGCTCTGTACCGGCAGCGCGTGTCTTGCGCGCTGCAGCGCGCCCAGGGCATCACCATCCTGGAGCGGGGGGCGGCAGTCGTTGCGGCAGTACCAGGCTGGGGCCCGGTCCAGACGGCGGCGCCAACGGCGGAAGCGGACGCTGTGCTGGCAGCTGCGGCAGTGTAGTTGTGTAGGCGTGCTTGCATGCCGCTGACATGCGCGTGAGTATGCTTGTGCAATGATAGGCAGGGATGACTGTGCATAGCTTGGTGTGACGATTTTGCTGTTAGTTTTCAGTTATTACAGAGTTAGCAGGCTGGCCTGTCCGGTTCGCTGTTGCCATAGCTGCTTACCATGTGAACAGCTACGTGCTGCAGTCCTCCATTATTGCACATGATTAGTAGTGTAGTATGGATAGTGCATTGCGTGCTTTTCTAAATAGAAGCCCTGATGAGCTAGCCGAGTGCTGTGCTTGCTACCAATGTGAATAGCCTTTTCCTATTGCAGGATAGCAATCAGCTAATATGTGACAAACGAGTTGACAATAAACCATGCCAGGAAAGAGAATCTCATCTACTGTATGGGACTGTTGCATGCGGGACATGCCGGATCCCTCGCAAGTACTCCCGCCGTCTCATTCTCCAGGCAGGCGACATGATAATAGTGCCCGCACGCAAGCACCGCCACCACACCCTCGATATCAACCATTCTCCTTCCCAAAGGCAATGTCCGCAAACCTTGCCGACAATGCGCACATCGGACTGATGTTGGACTTGCAAACCCATCATCACAGGGAGGCCTCCACGCAACGTGTACACGCTGCTGCGAAGGAGGTGAAGTCAGCTTGAGGCCTACCACTCCTGTTGAAGTGCTGCTCTTCCAAAGGTCGTGTGCTATAGTTGTTGTTGTTGTTGCTGTTGTTAATGTTGCCTGCGCCTTTTTAGTGGGTTCTGTCACAAGTGTGTGCTTCGCTCGCACGTGCTCCAGCAGGTTGCATGTGACGGCCGTGGACACCCTCACTCTCAAGCGTGTGCAACACGGACACACCTGCCAGGACAGAGTGTTGGCCTCACAGAAGGCAGGCAAGAGAAGACTTTAAACATGAGTGTGCATGTGCGTACCACGGCTTTGTGTCTCCCGGGATGCGTGTCACGCAAGTGCGAAGACAAGGCGTGCACTCTGAAGCCGTCTTTAAAACACAGCGGGCAGTGGTAGGATTCGCTCAGATGGTTACCTAACAGTTCAAACGTTAGCACTGAGACATACAGAGTAGAACTTGAGCGCTGCACACATGCTAATGCAGCCATGTCCTGTTGGCACAGATATAGCAACACATACCCGCACCTTTGTTCCAACATGAATGGTCTGTGCTTTGTGTTGTTCTGATTGTCATAGCCACATATCGACACAGCATGCCCATGATCCCGCACTTGTAACTCTCAACGCACACTTCAGAAGAGTAGCAACAAGCAACCACAGTCGATTGGATCAAACAACACGCTGTACCTGCATAACAAGACCGACACCCTCGTTTGCCCTGTGTCAAGTCAGCTGCCACAGCGGCCCTAACAATAGCTGCGCTATCCTCCTTCCTAGCCAATTTAGCCTTGGCCAAAGCCTGCACTCGACTAGCACCCTTGCATCCGCTGGCGGTTGGGAGGGCGGGGCGGAGGAGGTCAGCCCTGCCGCCGCCGACGACATCAGGGACAACGACGACGCTGACCGCATCGTCGTGGCCCTCCCTGGTGCCGGCGGTGGCGGCGGCGGTGGGGCTGTTGCCGCGGGTGGCAGGCACGCAGCAGCGGGCACCCAGCGTGGGCGTGTGGGGTGCACACAACCACACTCGGTTGCTGCTTACTGTAAGCGGACACCAGGCCTGGTGGGCTACCAGCACCAGGCCTGGTGGGCTGCTAGGTCTAGACTTGCACTGGGCCGGCTAAGCCTGGTCAAACGAAGTTTTATTTTACATCATCAGCTCCTGTTGGCATATACTTCTAATGATAGTTTATTCTGACCAACCCTCCTCCTGAGGCTACTCTCTCTCTCTCTCCCGCTTCGCGTTCCCTGCTTGTCTCCTCGATCTCCACCGGCCTCCTCCGTCGCCGCCGCCGCAGCGAAAAGGGCGCGTTACTCGCACAAATGGTACCAACAATCTCCGCTGCTGTCGCCGCCGCAGCACAGCCTGCCCTCTCTCTCATGTGACCCGGACCTAAGTACCTGGACTTACGTGTACTGTAATTAGGGCTCTAGGCCAAGCTGCCCCAATCGGCTCGCGAAGCAGCATAAGCTCAGTTGAGAAGCCTTATGAGAGCACGGTGCTGCTACAATTTCGTGCTGACGCTCTTGGGTGCGTACATTCAAGCACTGCAGCAACTGTGTAAGGACCTTACAACATAAGAGGCAACGTAAGAGCAGGCGGGTGTAGCTGTCTATGCACTATATATACAATGTCAGCATAGTTTAGCGGTACAACGGATGGCTGTAGCACAGCAGGGGCCAGGCAGAGGTACCAGATCACACAAGTGGCAGTACAATGGCATATAATACAAAAAACGCACATCAGTGGATTGCACTGCATGCACATGCAATAGGTATGTAGCTATAAGCACAATGCATGGGCAAGCCACTCTCTAGTGCAGTAACCAAGCCATTTACCACAGTCTCACACCATGCACATGCGTTGCACGCAGTCAATTCCCTCAGGGTTCTTTTGTACACATGCAATAGCCCCGTAGCGCCGTTGCTGTAGTTAGTGCTTGAGGGCAGGCCACTCTCTACTACAACGACTAATGTGTCCACCGATGACTCACACTATGCACACACAGTGTAGGTACAAACGGCATGGCAAGCAACAAGCATAAAAACCACGTCAACAAGCTAGCTAGCAAAGTGGGTTCTTATTGTAGCTACAACATTGTCGTGACTTTACATTCATGTGGTACACTTTTCTTGATTTTGCACGTGATGCTCATAACTAAGATCATACCAGATTTATGATGATATCTACTCATTTACAAACATCTCGTTTATTTTCACAAGCAAATGTGCAAACTTTCATAAAAGTTGAGCATGCCAACAATGGTATTGCAAACACAATTACACTTGCATATATATGACTGCACCTCCAATGCGTGTTGTAATCATGTACACATTTTTTACTGCACATTTAATGAGCATCAATAAGATTATCATTATAATGCCGAGCATGTAAAACCACGCCCTTAATTGTAAATCTGCAAGTCACAATATTTTCATCAGCAGTAGCGTTAATTACGGCATCGATTATACTCGACTTTTGGTGCAAATATAAAGCAATCATTGAAGCTGCACGTTGGCTTGAGATCCCCATTAATGGAAGGCCTCTTCCAATGTAGATTACTTATTATGACGCACAACTACATGACTGTTCATTTGCATGTTCATTCAACTCGTTGCCTTATCACACATCTCAATGATTGATACTCCAATATCATCTATGCACATCAAGCAATAGCAGTTGTGAGAACCAATCGCGGCACTCATGGCAGCGCAGCAGCCTATGCTCGCCATAACATCTAACTATATAAACGTCCATTCGGGTTCAATCTAGCGACAACAAAAGTAATAGCAAGTTGCAATCAAGCAACCACACGCGGTGAATTGCAAGTGCTAAGCGCCTTCTCCAACCCGCTATCTACAACCGTCCTAATAATATCCACGCCCTCCACAATGCTGATGTCAACCTGCAGACACAAGCATTAAGCACACCAAAGCCATCAACAACACAAGGCGCCTCTCACACGCAAACAACGTTGGCGTCATGCCCACGACAACCTCAACACCCAATCAACCGACGACACATCGGTGAAACATCTTTACAACAACAAGTCGTGAACAACATCAATGCCAACAACACCAACGACAGGTACAAATAATACCTCTTCTCGCTCGTCCCGTGTGAAAGGTTGCAGCACGTGCACTTCAGTGGGGACGCGTCCCGCAGGTCGGCCAATGCCGATGCGCAGACGCGGGAAGTCCCGGTTGCCTCCCAGCTGCTCGATGATGCTCTTCATGCCGTTGTGGCCCCCGTGGCCACCCTTCGCCCTCAACCTGCACGTGAGTCACGATGTTCGTCTCATGTTGTTACGTGTTAAGCAGTTGATCTTTGACCCCTCACCTGACTGCTGCGACCTCCAAGTCCATGTCATCGTAGCAGACAAGTATCCTTTCCCTTGCGACTTTGTAATACCTTGACAGCTGGCCGACTGATGTTCCACTGCGTATATCCACATAAGCACAGACATAAGCACCCACACATGCACAGTTAGCACACGCACACATATGCACAAAGTATATAGCACACGTGCATGCTCATACGCAAGACAGACAAGTATGCATGCAAGAAACTGGACCAATCCAGTTTATGTATGCGCGCGCGCAGACACATAGAAAACCTGTATGCGCGTGTGTCAACAATGTTAGAGCAACTCTACCTAAAGCAACTCTCTCACCTTCTGTTCATGTACGTTTGGGGCTTGACGATCATGACTGGGTGGCCACGCACCCTCCCCCGCCCCACGAGCGCGTTATACCGCGACTCGGCCACCGCCACGCCCTCCGAGCGCGCCAGGGCGTCCACTAAGTCGAAACCGACGTTGTGGCGCGTATTTGCGTACTGCTTGCCTGAGGAGGCAGGAATTGAGACCACAGGCGTGCGTGAATGCGTGGGTGTGTGCGGTCGAAGTCAAATGCGCGGACGGGCAACCATTCATGTGGGTGCGACTGTGCACGTCATTGTGCTTTATGCTTTGTGCATGTGCTCACACACGCATGCGCATGTGGTTGGATTGTCTGTGTGCAAGGCAATATCCATGTTGCTGAGTTGATAGCTGTACTAGTACAAAGGTACAGATGCCAGGAGAAGGCCATACATAATGCGTCAAGAGCATTAGCGCTTTAAAATCTGCCAGCGCGTAACAACACTCAAGCCATTCTCAAGATGCACAGCGCACTCGGAAATGCAATATTTCATTGTACGTTCCTGCATTATGTGCTGCATGTTCAGCAACGCTCGGTTCCATTGCTTTTACAAAAAAAGAATGCAATGGGTGAACCCGCAAATGCGTTCTATAACTTGGTAGTGGTGCACGCATTGTTCAGCAGCGTCAAACGCACACAACACAACTTTAAACCAATAATGCCACTTGATAAATGCACCGCAGCCATGCAGCCATGCAGCTCTTCCTCACCAGGGTTGCCCAATCCTACAATCATCCAGGGCCCGGGATCCTTCTTCTCCGTCGCCTTCTCCTCCCCAAGTTCGACCCTGCCATTGCCATTGGCATGGCTGCTGCTGGGCCCATCTTCGGCGGCGGCGGCGGCGGCGGCGGCGGAGGTGGAGGTGGACTTACACCTCTGCCGCCTGTGCGGCGTCTTGAACGCCTGCACCCTACCCAAGCCGCGCCTCAACACTGCCGACCGCGGCGACGAAACGAACGCGCACACCTCGCCCAACACCGCCGCCGCCGCCGCCACCGTCGCCATTGCGCGACACGTGGATGCCCTGCATGACGCCCACGTGTGTAGCGGCGATATCTGCTGTAACGTCCACGATATCTGCCAGCTCCGCCCTCAGCTCCAAGCGATATTAACCCGACCCCTCGTTTTCGGCAACAGCAGTGACGTTTTTTCAACCATTCTGGCGGTGCTTGAAGTTCAAAAACTGTGCGCTTGCCAGCGGCGGTGTGGCATTGGCTTGGTGGTTGCTGCGTCAGAGACTTGAGTGTGAGGTAATATAGCGCCCACCCAGCCGCTGTCACCTGATGCCACTTCACTCTCCAAACTGCATGCATGCAAAGCACAGCAGGGCGGTGACATCAGTTATTGCTGATGGCTGATTTACCCTTTGTACGTGTGCAGGGTGGTGCGTATGCATGCTCAACCGTGCTGAGTTGTGAGCATGAGTGGTCTAGCAAACGCAGCCTGCCGCTTCTCCTCTTGCTGGCCCATCGCCGCCTCCTCCTCCTCCGCCTCCAATTTATCCACCTCTGGGTACATCAACAGCAGCAGAAGGGTCCCTGCCTTGGCCACAGGTAAGCCTGGCAATGTGATCTGACTCATTGTGCACAAGCTACGGAACAAAGCTGGCTGTTTTTGTCTCTGCTTGTTGGTCAGATGGCTGAGCTGGCCAATGCTGCTTCCTGCTGGTGCTTGTTGAGATGCTGCTGCTGCAAGGTGTGAAAGTGACTCACCTGTTGCATTCTTTTATGCATTATAATTGATGGTTGTCTGCTTTTGCTTGTGTGGGTACAACAGGAGGCAAAAGTGGGAACAGAAAGGGTGCTGCTCGTGCCCTTTGCCAAAACACGAGAAAATCCTCGCACTCGGCAGCAGCGAGAACAACCATCGCAATGTCTACATCATCAACCGCTGCGGAGCAGAAATGGGATCCAGAGACGTACATCAAGAACGCCGAGTAAGCAGAAGAAGAAGGCGTGTGCGCACACATGCACAGAAGCACACCTGCCGCAACGCAGAAACGCACACGCGCATGCATGCAACCACATACACGTACCCCCACACGCACACGCACACGCACAAGCACATGCACACACACAGGTACAAGCACAGGCACAAGCACGAATGCACGCACGCGAGCACGCACGCACGCATGTATGCATGCATACGCACCGAACAACTGCACGCACGCATGCGCACACGCCCCACTTTACCGTGCAGGTACGTGCCTCGTCTGGGTCAGCCGGTACTGGAGCTTCTTTCCCCTCAGCCGTCCGAGCGCATCCTCGACCTGGGCTGCGGCGACGGCGCCCTGTCCGTCCTGCTGGCCGCGCGGTGCGCGCAACTCGTCGCAATCGACAGCAGCCCAGAACAGGTGAGAATAATCGTCAACGTTACGTCAGCGTGTGGGAAGTGCGCGCACACGTATGCACGCGCAGACACACATGTGCACACATGCGCTGTATGTATACATGTGCATACGTACGCGCACGCATACGCACCCACCCCCACCCACCCAACCCCAGGTCGCCGCCGCCCGCGCCCGCGGCCTCGACGCCCACGTGATGGACGGCCACGACCTTCTCGATAGTACGGTTGGTGAGCTGAGCCCCCCCTTCGACGCTGTGTTCAGCAACGCGGCGCTCCACTGGATGTCGCACGACCCGGACGCCGTGCTGCGGGGAGTGGCGGGGAGGACGAGGAGCGGGGGACGGTTTGTGGGCGAGATGGGGGGGGAGGGGAACCTGGGAGGGATAAGGTGTGAGGGGGATAGTACGTGTGGGTGGTGTCTTGATATGCGTGCGTACAC
The DNA here is from genome assembly GCA_009103225.1 of Chlorokybus atmophyticus. NCBI lineage: Eukaryota > Viridiplantae > Streptophyta > Chlorokybophyceae > Chlorokybales > Chlorokybaceae > Chlorokybus > Chlorokybus atmophyticus. Next base: position 75,788 of record RHPI01000385.1, read on the forward strand.
ACACTTGAGCTCGCAAGCAAGCACACACGCGCGCGCATGTATGTCTGCAGGCCGGCGTTGCACGAGGCTTTGCGCAAGCGCGGCCTGGATCCCATCGCACTCGATCCGTGGTACTTCCCATCGGTGGAGGAGTACGCAGCAAAGCTCAAAGCTGCCGGCTTCGAGGTAAAGACGCACGATTAACATAACACACACACGCGCACGCACACGCACACACATGAGCGCTCACGCGCGCTCAGTTGCACGAGTGCTTGCATGCTCCCACGAGCACAAGGGCATGCACGCCTGTACACATTCACCCACCCCTACACACGCGCACACACCCCCACCCCCACCCCCCGTCTCCCTCCCTCTCAGGTCCGTTCCATCTCCCTCTTCCCCCGTCCCACTCCCACCCCCGGCGGCCCCCTCGGTCTCCGCTCCTGGCTCGCCATCTTCGCCGCCTGGTTCATCGCCGCTCTGCGCGTGCAAAGCGATGGCGAGGGTGTGGTGGAGGAGGCGGTGGGCGAGGTGGAGGAGAGGGTGAGGGGGGAGATGTGGGATGGAGAGAAGGGAGAGTGGAGGGTGAAGTACGTGAGACTGAGATTTGAGGCGGTGAAGAGGGGAGGGGAGGGAGGAGCGGGAGAGGAGTGAAGGGTTGGATGAGGGGGAGTGAGTGGGTGGGTGGGTGGGTGGGTGTGTGGGTGGGCATGTGCATGGCAATTACACAAACACGGCGAATGCTTTGGGCGGTAACATGCATATGCTATGTTGCAAAATCGCACCCGTAGCATGTGTATGTCTTGTTGCATTTCTGTTGGCTTCATCCCTGATCTCACATTATCTTCATAGACTTTTCCTGTGCTAGAAGTCTCTTGTCTTCGTCTGATTTAAGCTGCTGTTGTCCACGAGCGTTGGGGGGTGTTATGTCCGGACGTTGTATGCCGCGCACACAGGCAGATCGACGGTATATACCTTGTGTACATTCATGCAATGACCGTGCCACAGTTGATTGTGTTCAGGCTCATGACGCAAGTTGGAAGTGTCTGTGTTGGTACTGCACAGGACGCGCTGCGTGCTTCGATAGACATGTGGTGCAGTTCACGTGTCCAGCATGCAGCAACACATGCCAGTTTTGGTAGAACGCTAATCGAGCAGTACATACAAGGCACACAACAGATGTACAAAGGGGACGGATTGTGCAGACAAGTAGGGGGCAATGCCCTAAGCCCTCGGCGCGTTTATGCCTGCACAAGCCGGTCGGTCCTTTTTCGCAGTGCGCCCACTGTGGTGCGAAGCAGCGGATACGCCTGCACAGAAGTGACAAACAAGGAGTTGGTCATCTTTTCACAAGCGCGTGTCACACGCGCCTGCATGTGCGCACGCAGACAGCACACATGCCTTGTAATGCGAGAACACGTCGCGACGCGTCTGCCGCAGCATCTCCTTCACGCTCTCGTGCCGTGCCAACCCTACGTACATACCCCCACACATGTCGCGCACCGATACACAACTCACACCAACACGTTTGTTTGTATCAGTTTTGGTAAATGATGCTAGGTGGCTTTGTCCATGCAGTGCGTACCTATCAGCCTCTGCAACTCTTCCATGTCCCGCATGATGTCCATGGAGGGTTGCATCAGCTCAAATGACAGTGACTCGTACCTGATGAGTCGCAGAGATACACGAGAGTTAGAGATGTAGGGTGATGATCATAATGGGTGGGGAGGTGCTTGCGCATGATACGTGACATGAGAATGGTTGGGTTTACCAGCGCACTAGGTGCCAGACGCCGTCTTTGGAGAAGTCGGTTGCCTCCAACGCTACCACTGCATCATCGCCAAAATCCTGCGTAAAGCCAACCGTGGTGAGTGCAGCGCGCAAGCATGTCTTTATGTTTGCCCACGCACACGCACACATGTGCAGACATACACTCTCTCAAACTCACAAAGTGGTGGAGGCGGCGCGCGAGGAGGTTGAACAGCAGCGCTCCACATCGCCTGCCACGAAACTCCTCCGCCACTTGCTTGGCATACGAAACCAACCGTCAGTCACAAACATTCTCATTACACACATATCTTATGTGCACCCACTGATGCTGCTGCATTCAATCCTCCTCACCACGTGTCGCACGAACACAGTCTTCAAATCTGATGTGGACTCATCCTCTTTCTCCCCCTCTCTTACAGCAAAGTATGCGGGCGCTCCAGGCTTCCACAGCAGCCGCCCAACATGCAACTCCCTCCCTACCAACCAACCAATTCGTGTCATGAACCAACGAACTCATTTTTTGAGTCAGCATCAGTCATCAACGATGATGATGTGTTGCTCTTGCCGTTGTGTGAGGGCACGCGGGCCTCGATCTCAAAGTAGGTTTGCGGGGCGCTTCTGTGTCGGGTGTCATGATGCTGGTTGTGCTGGTTGTGCTGGCTGCCGGCATCGCTGGCATCGCTGCCGTCGTTGTTGTTGTTGCTGCTGCTGCAGCTGCTGCTGCTGCTGTCATGATATTCAGCAGCAGCAGCAGCAGCAGCATCACCACAAGTGTCCGTATGTTGGATGGAGTACGTGGCGCCGGCCACAGTGACTACCACGCAAGCAGCAAGGAGACAAATACAGTCACAATAGTAACGATTACTTGCTGGTGAGTGGGACACAAGTGGGACGGATGTTTCTGAAATTCATGACTTTGAGGCATTTACTTCAAACATACCTGTTGTCGAGGACGGTTGAGTGTAGATGTGAGCTGATGTGTCCTGCTCAAGGAGGGGATTGTTTGAAACTGCTGGTAGTAAATGTTGTGGCGTGCATTGCACAACCACTTTCAAATGTGTGTTATGCCAGCGCGAAGTATGACACACCCATGCTCAAGCACACGTGCGCACATGCACACATACACACTACTCGGGCAGCGCACTGCCGAGCATGTACGCATACACACCTCTTGCTGCTGTTGTTTCAGGGCGGCTTGCTGCTGCTGCTGGGCGATGCGCAGCTTGCGGAGGCCGTAAGGCTCGCACGAGTCGTAGTAATCCACACCTGATACAGTTGTACCACACAGTTGCGATGTTATGCATGCAACACAGGACATTGGCAGTACATGTATCGCAGCAGGCGTAGTCGCAGCAGGCGTATTGCGTGGACGTACACGCATGCATGCAACAAGGGGCAAGAGAACGACCACACAAAACCGTGCTACACAAAACAAGGCACAGAATTCGTGCACAGCTTGCATTCCATGTCTGAAAAGTTCAATTGTTTGTCTGTGTGTTATAGCAAGCTACCTACACTAGACTACAACTTTGTCACAACGCACGTGCGTGCATGCATGCAGAGTTAAGGCCCCCTTGCCTGCGCCCCTCTCGCTGCTGTGGCTGGATCTGGTCTCGCCACCCCCTCCGCCTTCATCACAACAGCACACCGTTAACCCTCTGCAGTCAGTGCCGCTGCCCTGCCGCCGCCGCCGCTGCCAAGACCAGGCCAGCGTTTGCGGCTTGAGGAGAGAGGGGGCGGAGGGGGCATTGGAGCAGAGATTGGAGGAGGAGGAGAGGGAGGAGTGGGGGGCTTGGCAAGGATGTGGCAGGGAGAGGTAGGAGGCGGTCAGCTGCATGTCGGTTGCCGCCGCCGCCGTCGCTGGCCCAGGTGGTGCAGCAACAGGCGACACTTTCGTCACAGCTTTGGGCGCTGCATGTCAATGGCTTCGTGCAAATTTGCCCCCGTTAAAAATCACATTGGTTACACACTGTGTTTAACACTATCACTATCCAACACTATCCAACACAATGTGTATCACTGAAGCCTATAGTGACACACACACGTGCCATGTGAAGTGGAGGTTACACACTGGAGAAGCATTGTCAACCAAGCACATCATGGGCAGTACCCTTGTGAAGGCATGTGAGGTAGGTTGATCGTCACACGTTATATCACGTACAGTATAAGCTGCTTGTTGCTTGGCATGCTTTGCATCAGCCTTTTAGATAAGCCTATAAACGTGGCATTGTACAGTCTCAATGCACTTGTAAGAAGTTAAAGAGTTGGTCAACAACAACCATTGTAAGTCAAACCTTCTGGAAACTCTTGTAACCATGGCTTGTACATTAATGAGCAATTGCTCACTACTTAAGCAAGTAAGCTTAAGGCATTTAATCTATCTTACAAATACGTGTGCATCTTAAGGAAGGCTCCAGAAATGGAGTGTTGGGGACGGTCATTGAAGGGGGTGACAAGACAAAAGCGCTACAAGAGTTTGGCAAAACATTTTAAGTACTTGTTGCTGTTGTTGTTGTTAGCAACACCCCAATAGTTTTACACAAATTGAACTTGGTGTAAGCTGGTCTTAGTCTTGAGTCTTGTATATTGTCTTATAAAACTCCATGTACTTATGGTTATGTGCTGCACTCGTATAATTGAGTGCAGCACATAAAAGTTTAAAGAAATAAGTACCGCACAAATCAAGAGTGCCTTTATGTGAACTCTGCTCAAACTGTACAGTGATGGCTCAGTGCAGCCCCCACCTCCACTTGAGGATGGCCTTGAGTATGAGGTTGAGGCACTGTACTGAGGCACTGTACTGCAGAAGCGGTTTATCAAGTACAAGAAGTTTGTCACGACCGAGTCCTCAATCAAGTGGCAGGGTTATGGCGAGGAACATAACACCTGGGAGCCTGTTGCTAACATGATTAGTCGTGCAGACATGGTAGCGGAGTTTAAGAATGAACGCCAACCTACAGGGGCCACCGAGGAGCATCACAAGTGTGAGCTCTGGTGACAAGCATTTCCTTGGCTGCCATTAATTAGCGCGCAATTCATAATGGTTTGTACTCCCCCCCCGTGACTTGCAACAATTTTACGGGTGGTGAGCAAATTAAACAGCTGGGTTTGGCCACCCAAGTTTGCATAAAGTGTTCAGACAAGTGTCCATCAGTTTGCATCGAGGATTTGCAATGCAAGTGGGGAGGAGTGTCACGCCTGCAAGGCAAGGCACTTCTCTCCCGTGACACTACTTGCTATAGTATAGCTTGCCCAAAAGGTTGCGGTTGTCTTTCCGCCGCCTAGGTGTGAGTACAACGCATGCTGGGTGGCGGTTTGCAACCTGCCTCTGAGCTTAAGGGCCTTAGGCGAGAATTGAGAGGAGCCAGCACATGGCCAATCAGTACGCAGTCACATGCTGTGATGTGACATGCTATGTTGCCTCCTGTGAGGATGGCCCACACCGCCGCCGCCGCTGCCGGGGCAGCTGCCAGAGCAAAAGATGCTCTGGCTATGGCGGCCGCTGCGTTAACAGCACCGCCAGGCGGCTGATATCGATATGAGACTCATGTCTCACATCGATATCAGTGCGATAAGTTAACACTACATTAAGGCCATAAAGGCCCTGATACGGCTCAATTGGCTGTTTATTACCCCTTGGGACCCTTTTTTGTTTTAAGTAAATAAGGACGGGGAACCGCATAGCGGTAGCACCCCGTTACATTCCCCCCCACTTAGGTTTTAATGTCCTCAATTAAGGGCTAGCAAGGCCCCACCGTGAGCATTAAAAACCTGAGTAGAATGAGAACAAGGGCCGAAGCGGTAAAGATGTCTGCCAGCACCCTTTGATCGTCCGCGTACGGACACATCACTCCAGTACGCCCGAAGAATCTCTTGGCAGTTTGCAAGATTTCTTTCGGGTTCCCACGTGTTGTGTTTAACACCATACCCTTTCCATTTCACTAAGTAAGTTGGCGCGCGTCTGCGTCGGGGCTTATGGTGACTCAGGATTGCTTCCACCTCGTACTCGAAAGTATTATCGCCATCCACTGCGACAAGGTGTGGAGGAGGTTGAACCCGACCATCTACACGGTACGGCTTCAGTACACTCACATGAAACACGTTATGTATACGTATGGATTATGGTAACTCCAAACGATGCGCGTGAGTGCAGACCTGATCAACCACTTTCAAGGGGCTTATCCAGCGAGGGAAAAACGTTTGGGCACCCACTCCCTTGATGGGTATGTCTTAAGTGCTTAAAGGCACCGACTTGCCCACATCATAGTCGGCCTGCCTACGATGCTTATTAACTTGGGCTTTTTGTCTATCTGCGCGCAAACAGCTCTGTGTCAACGCTAACCTGCCTTGCATGGCCGCAGCCATCTCGTGCGCTGCAGGCACGCGAGTCAAGTCGTTAGCCGGCAACTTAATACTCGCAGGACTTTGTGGATGCACTCCGTAACTTAAGAAAAAGGGAGTTTCCTGCACACTCTTGCCATGCATTGTTAATCGCGAACGCAGCCATTGGAAGATAAATATTCCAATCGAACTACTTCAGACTCACATAATGCCGGGTGGTTTCCTTAATCACTTGATTGGCGCGTTCAGTCTGACCATCAGTTTGCGCATGATAAGCAGTACTCAAGTGCTGCTGTATCTGCAGGAAGTTGCATAGCGACTTTTAAATCTGAGCCACAAATCTCGGGTCACGGTCAGAGACAATGTTGCGAGGCAACCCATGCAACTTGAACACTGACCCGATAAAAAACCATCGCTAGATCACAGGAGCCCATCTCCGTACGGCAAGGAACAATGTGAACCATTTTGGTCAACGAACCACAAATACTGCAACCGCGGTATAACCCAACGCTGTCTCAGGGAGCTCAGTGATAAGGTCCATACTCACACTTTCCCCGTTATTGTCAGGAACTGGTAACGGCCGCAGTAGCCCAGCGGGCTTTTGACGTAACGGTTTGTCGTGTTGACATTTATCACACGTGTCCACATACCGCTTTACATCAGCAGGCAACAATGGCCACTAATACAACTGTTGCGCTGCCTTCGTGGTCTTGTGACTACCAAAGTGCCTAGCGTACGGTGGATCGTGTATATCTGCTATGCATTTTACACGCAGTTCAGCTTGGTCAGGTATCACCAAACTATTGCTCAAATAATACAGATTGTCACGTTTGTAAAACTTACGAAAGTTGTCTGCAATAGAAAACCACGAGTCCAAAATGTACCCTTGTACAATAGCTTGCACCAACTCATCATCAGAAGACAATATGCCGCGTGTCGCGAGTAATTGCGCGCGCATCACCGCCAGTAATAACGGGCAGCAACTTAAAGGGTCAGCCAAATTGGTTTTGCCCGGCCGATACACCCAATCAAAGGTGAACCTTGACAAAAACTCATTCCAGCGCGCTTTCCGTCTCGATAAGTTTTGCTGTGTTGAGAAATACCCTAGCGGGTTGTGATCAGTCACAACAGTGAACTGAATAACCTCTAAGTAACATCACCATGTCTGAAGAGCATGAACTATACCCGATAGTTCTTGCTCTGTCGTAGTGTAGTTCACCTCTGCAGGAATGAACTTCCTACTCTCATAAGCACAAGGTCTGCCATCTTGCAACAGTACCGCACTACACCTAAGTGTTGATGCGTCACTGACCACAGTGCAGTGTTTGTCCCAATTTCACAGTGCTAACACCGGCGCTGATATTAAAGCCAACTTCACCTTTTGCATAACAGCTTCTTGTTCTGTCGTCCAAGTGAACGGGGCATCTTTACGCAACAGTTTGGTCAAAGGCATGACAGCTATCTATTTTTTTCCCAACGATGAACTTGCGAAAGTAGTTTGCCAACCCTAAAAACGACCTTAGTTGATGGAAATTCTGAGGTTGGGGCCACTCTTTTACAACATGCACTTTGCGAGGGTCAGGCTTGATACCCGCACCACTCACAATGTGACAAAGGAAGGGCAACTCCGTTCTACAACAAACGATGCTTGCCTCATCTTGCAAACACCGCTTCCAAGTGTTGCCTATGTGCTTCCTTTGTTTTACTGAAGACAATGATGTCATCCAGGTATATCATAACATGTTTACCAAGCATATCATTAAATGTTTTCTTCATTTCCTTCTGAAACACAGTGGGTGCATTAGTCAATCAAAAAGGTAACACTATGTATTGATAATGGCCCGTAGGTGTTTTGAACGCTGTCTTATAGACATCCGAAGGATGAATCCGGATTTGATGATAGCCACTTGTCAAGTGCAGCGTACTAAAGTACGCATTCCTTGACAACTCGTCAAATACATCATCAATCCTTGGCAATGGGTATCTGTTCTTTACCGTGATTTTATTTAGAGCACGGTAATCCACACACATGCGCAACTTCCCATTCTTCTTCATAACAAAATGGGTGCGCCGAAGGGTGAAGAACTCGGTTCAATCAATCCCTTTTTCAATAACTCTTCTATCTGTGTTTCCATTTCCCCCCTGTCACAAGGGCTCAACCCATATATAGGCCGAAATGGAGGCTCACTGTCAGGAATCAAAGGTATTGTGTGTCCGACACCTCGATTAGGGGGCAAGCCTGGCAATTCATCATCTGAGAACGCATCCGGAAACTTCTTAATGATGTCCGCCACACCTTCTGTATTGCCAGGCACTACATCATCACTTGACGTTAAGTGCACTAGAAAAGCATGTGTGTTATTTCGTAACGCACGCTTCACTTAAAGCGCCGTAAGTAAACGCAGGGACTGTTTGCTTGTATTCCAAGCTATGCGACCCCTGCACGGATAAAGTGATGCGCTTACGCCCCTTCTTTACTGTGCACAACCGTGCAGCAGTATTTAATGTCATAAACACTTGATCTTGCCATTCTTGACCAATTACCACATTAACACCATCTATATCAATGGGTACTACTATGAAAATTGGCTTGATAACTACCAACCTTAACTGTCAATCTCACCTTTTACTGATAACGCACCCCCAGCACCAGCAGCTGAGAAGACTGAGGGTTTGCACGCTATCTTATTACGCATAACCCATTTGTTTTCAACGAAGGTATGCGTTGCCCTAATGTCAACCAAGAACGAGCTAGTGATACCCTATGCCGTGCCTGTGAAGGTCCACAATAAAGATACTACTCGACGTTGAAAGGTAGCCGATATTCCGTGATTGATGCGTGGGTTAATCAATACTGCTGACAACCGCACTGTCCCCGTCTCACGCTTTGAATTGTTTTAACACAGTCCCCCCCGAGTATGCTTTAGCCACGGTCCATGATACTTGGGCACCATGACAACCACACTCAGTGTCGTGTGTTAAATTTGTAACTTACACAATGTGCGCAAAGCTTTTATTAGCATGTTAAACTCTACATGCATAAGCACACAAGCATTATCATCCACTTTTTCACTATCAAAAAGTGGCAGCTTGTCATGTGCTTGCTATGCATGTGTCAGTACATGCACACGGGACAACTCATCAAACCAGTTTGCTGCCAGTACGTGTAGTACATGTAGTTGTAGCAACTGACCACCAGCTGCCACATCAGTCACGACGTAATCCTATTCAACCTTCTTCGCCTTGCCCTTCCCCTTGGTTGGGCATTTCTTGCAATGTGACCCGGCTGATGACACACATAACATGCGCGTGCCGCCGAAGGCGCACCGCCAGCAGCTGCTGCAGGTGTGAATGTTTTGGCTTCCTCGGGCGCATGCGCACTTGGTGGGGGGAATTGCTGTGATTGAACAAAACGGCAAGTCAAATGAAGTCTCCCTCCCCAATTTCCCTTTATAGTGGTAAAATCCACCTTCACCTTTATCATTTTGATACAAGTGGTATATATATATAACTACCCCGGTATATATATATATATATATATATGTATATATACATATACCGGTAGTGCCGTTGTATGCAGCTGTTGGTGCATGCGTCATGCATGCATTGCGGCACGTGAGACCATTTGAGGCAGTTTTAGGTTATATTCTTTACAAACGCAGGGCAGGGCGCCTCGTGTCGTCGTAGTCTAGCTGGTCCATGGTTAGGTCACATGATGTTGCTTGCCAACCCATTTGGTTCTGTCGCGCAGGTTCGGAGCTCGGCGATGGAGAGACGAAACGAGTGTGCTTTGGCTCTTTTGGTTTTTCGCCGCGAACTGCGGCCATAACATTTCTGGTTAGATCACGCATTAAGATTAATCTCCTTATTACATGATCCAACCAAAGATAAATTTAAGATGTGGCTATTATTAAGTTCAAGAAAAGACGGATACCGAACTTAATGCACACCAGGTGATTGACCTTAATGGCAGCTCGATACGAAACAAAGTTGTGGCTGCAGCCGCAAAGAGTGCAAAAATGGACTCCAACATATCGGATACATTGCTTGCATATGGATCCCTTAAGTTATAGCTGCATTTCCAATTGATTTGTGGGCAAGGCCGAACTGTTGGGGGGCCATTTCTACCAATGCGCCGCCACCGCCGCCGCCGCCAAAGTAATGCAGCAGCAAGAGCACTTGCTGGCTTCTCAGCCTTGGGCGTTGCAGCCCAATCGAGTATTGTTTAGGCCTGGTCTAAGGTGACAGAGTAGAGGTGACAGGAAGCACCTACACTTGTCAGATGGTAACTGGCTTCAGATCAGGCTAACAAGATGTTTGCTGTTTTGCAACAAAGATGGTCATGGTAAGGAAGTCGTATGTGAGGCTATTGCCTTATTCACATGCATACAGGTGTCCACACGGGGTGGGGGGTGGGGGGGGGGCAAGTCAGTGTCACACATACAGACACGGCTGCATGCCGTTACAACTGCATTGCATTCGTCGTACATACAGCTGCACCCCAGCACCAGCATTGCTTGTACAATTCGAGATGCTTGACCCAACTTGTAAGAAAGACGCCGTGGTGAGACTCTGGCAACCCTATGTCGTTGGCTTTGCAATTTGAAGGAAGAGGAGGGGAGAGGAAGGAGGGAGGTAGCGAGAGCAGGAGAGGGAGAGGGAGGGTGTGCTGCATTGCGTTGTGTTATTAATGTTGCCCAATGCCGTGCTGCAACCGACGCTGATAATATAAGTGTTACTATGTTTGTTTGCATGCATGCATGGCTGACGGGGTGGCGGCGGTAGTTGTAGACTCAGCGATAGCGTGGCATGAGAGGTTCTGTAGCAGCTCGCGATCGGCTGATATGTAGTGAGAATGCTGTATAATATGTGATGTGCACATGTATCATGTTCGGCATGTTTCACAAATGTTGCTGCCGCAAGTCCCCTTTACGTTTTTGTGTACGTGAGCGCAGTGTTACGTGGGTGGTAGATGATGCATACGATTGAGCAATGCAGTGTAGCTGAATGCATTGTGGTACATTTAATAATGGTTCGTGCTGATATTGATGCATATTGAACTATGTCGTATTGTGAGGGAGCATATTTGCAATTGATAACTGTGCTTTCCGCACAATAGCAATCCGCGCATGCTCCACTATGTTTGAGGCAAGACGCAGTAAATAAAGTATACATCAAGCGCTTTGAAGTGGAGCCAGCGATCCACAATCATGAAAATTGATGCAGACGCAACCACATGCGCATGCCCCTTGCTTTAATATTAAAAATTGAAGAAAGATGTGCTGTCATTGCACAGTTCAAGCCATTGTAAAGCTACCTTAGAAGCTGCAACCGGCTGACGATAGTATTCAAGCTTCTGTCATAATGTACGGAGGGGTGCTACGGTAGCACCCCTCCGTACATCACTGCTACCGCCCCCTCTAATCCCCTACCCCAACACCGCCATCAGCCGCGTCGCCGACACCGCCGCCGCTAGGGGCCACTGCCGGAGCAGAAGATCCCCTGGCTATGGCGGCCGCTGCATTAGCAGTGTCGCCATACAGCTGATATTAATACGAGACTCATGTCTCGTATCGATATCAGCGTTACAGACAAGTAACACTACATTAGGGCCTTCACACTAGGTTAACGGCCCTAATACGGCTTGATTGGCTGTATATACCCGTTGAGACCCTTATGTAATTCTAAATAAGGGCGGGGAACCTCTATAGAGGTAGCACTCTGTTACACATGAGCTGTGACGGTGCTCGTGCCGTGTCACCCGTGAGTTGGTCCAATCAACAACCCTCTTACCAAGACACGGCATTCACACGAGAATCTTGCCCCCTCTGCCAAGCACACACGCGCGCCCCGCCACTCGCGTACGCACGCGCACGTGCTCGAAGCTACACACCGACTTGTGTAGCGCCTTGAATCGTCACACAAGAAAGCACACACCAGTGGACACACGCTAGCAACCCCTGCTAACCACCACCAAGCTTGCACACCAGAAACTAGGGAGCTAAAGGTTGTATTGCAAACCGTAGAATGTCACTTTTATACCTACTAGTCTGCACATGCTACTGTTAGACGATTCTAGCGCTAGACGGAACTAGAAGCTAAGATATTCTTGCAGAATCTTGTAGTACACTTCTAGACCTTTCCGACGCACCAAAGATCTCATCATTTGCTGCTCATATGGTCAAGTTATACTACTTGGCGCCAGGCCCTTTCAGAAATCTGGTCGAGCCCTTCTCGACTGGCCCTCCGTTTTCTGGCGTCTTCCAGACTGGCCCTGGGCCGGTCGATATCTGCGGCAGACTCGCAACTCGCCGATATCCGCCACAAGTCATGAAAAACATGGTATCTCACAAATAAGGCCTAAAATGGCCATGCAAATCACGAAATTTGGCCTTGACTATTACATGAGCACTCGTTGCCATGAGCACTCAACACATGCAGCGTTGTCCTCAGCAGACTGCTGAGGACTACAAGCATTCAGGCATACACGCATCCACGGGGGCTACTCTGTACAAACAAGCGGATGCTCTGTGTATACATGTATACCCAATCGTATGTACACCTGTGCAAGACGAGGGAGGCTGTGCCATTGCCACATCGTGGCGCCCCTGTGACTAGGGAGCGGATCATTATGCCAACAGATGGCAGGACGTAGGGTGGCAAAGCAACCTTTCGGGCATTACTTTTGTCCACCATGGGCAGAGCTTCCACGTAAAGATTTTGTGTCTGACGCGACAGGTGTACGAACAGGCCAAAGGGAATGAACAACCAGGGAAGGGTATTTTGGGAGTAGGACACCATCGCCGCTCCGCACCCTTCAACCAAAGCAGAAGAGGATCTATAAGTCAACGGGAATTAGGCTAATTGGAGTCCTCGCTACATACTGATTTATCATTAGGCGCTGACACCTCATATCGCATCTCCACATTTTTACCACTTTAGGTACATGTGTTGTTGAACGCGGTGGCCACGCCTATGGAGAGGGGTTCAGTACACGGAGAAGGACATGGCGGGCCGATCATGCCCCAATCATAGTCTATGAGATTGCTCACCAACGGGGCTACCGCAGTGACTGGACCACTCACACACAAGGGGTTAAGCTCCCCTTATGCTCAATGTGGCCTGCACTTACTACAGGCACTTCCTCGCGCTTAGGCCATACATATTATTGAGGCGCTGCGGCCATGCTAGCTGCTAGAGCCTCCCTCGTCGCACCTACACCAGGTCAGACATAATGCTGACGCCTGGGCCGGCGCCTTAGCTCCTCCTGGAGGGGCCCTCGCGAGCTCATACGCGTTGGACCTGCTCACCCCCGACATCATGCACGACCATATGTAAGCGGCCAAGGCAAACCCTGCCTTAAAAGACCGCCACCTCAGCTATTGTGATGCAGTGTTGGAATTAGATACACATCCCAATCGACTGCAATCATTATCAACGACTTAGAAGCCTCAATAGCTTCACGAGCGAATCAACGGAGCGGATGTCAGAAGACAGACAGCTACGGCAATTACAATTGTTAGGATTGCACAGTGGTAGAGGTACTCAGCTAGCATTCTCAACTAGTCAATTCATCTTGCAAGTTTCTCTCTTTCTCGTTCACTATCGATACATTGTTGACTCTTAGCGTTTTGCCCGTACCTTGTGGTTAGCTTAAGAGTTGATACTATTTGCTTCAACTTTGTTGCAACAGCAAGTTCCTGACCTGGAAGAGTGTGAGCATTGTGAGAGTATGTTGATGTGGTGAGCATAGTGCATGCCTTCGAGAAGCCTGCCGTCATCTCACATACATTGCGGTCAACCCAATGCTGCTACGTTATCCACAGCCGACCGTGATCTTTCTACACTTGTAACCGATACGGCACTGTGCACTGCTAGCCGTACTACAGTCAAGATGCATGCAGGGAGCAATGAGAGTGACTTAGCACCAACTCCGAGTGATTCGTTCTGTGCACCTTCACGGGATCACCGTATTGTGAATGCATGACATGCAATGAGTGTTTCCAGCTTGTAAGTTTTACAACTACAAGTGGAACAACCGTTGTGCCAAACTTCATCATTGCCTTTTCACACACTTCCCCACTATCACAGATGGTAGGGGAGCGAGCTGTCCTGGTCAACATTCGTTTTTCACATTTCATAATCACATTTGAGGCACGGCCGGGTCTTTGACACACACCGAGCAACATCTCTACTGCACATGGAGCACAAGGTCTACACATGCACATTTACACATGTAAAGTTATTCACCAGAGTCCGGGCCTACGTCCTCTTCAGAATCAGGAGGCTTGGTGTGCCATCGCATTATGGAGCTGTAACGGGAAGGTACATTAAGATTACCACAACTCGACCATTAAAGCACCAAGTCTTTTGTGGTCGAGTGGGCTGTGACATTGGTCATCGGAGCTTGAGGACCGGGCTCGATTCCTGCCTTGCACACGAATTCCGCGGTCGTTGTTTTCTCCATCCAATAACAGCGTAAATGGTCACTTTATGAGTGCCATCATCGATGGGTCGCGACTTGTCTACTGGCAGTCGCGCCGAACTGACCAGTTCAGTCGGCGCGGCAGGGCGCGACCTGCCTATCGCGGCGACGCGACCTGTGGGGCCGGCAGCGGCGCGCTATGCGCGCGCTGACCGGTATGGGCCTAAATTGGCCGGTCCTTGGATGGTGGGGCCGGTGACCGACCCTAAATCAGACCCCTGGGAAGATTCCCCAGCTGATGGGCGCCAGCTGCCGAGGACGTCAGCATTCTTAAGTGAGGGGGAATGTAACGGGAAGGTACATTAAAATTACCACAAATCGATCATAAAAGCACCAAGTCTTTTGTGGTCGAGTGGGCTGTGACAGGAGCGGGGCAGTGCAGGGCAACCTCGTACACAACGTTGTTGCTCACACCAAGCGCACGCGTGTACTCAGCCAGGCTCACTAGATTGGCACAACCCTCTGCATATCCAGGAAGGAGGACACTACGGACAAATCACTCAAATTGGGTGGCAACAGCGTTACGTAGCCCCTCCCACCCAGAAGTAAGGTGTGGTAGAGTAACTGTCAGACCTATCCTCCACTGTCGGTTCATACATGCGCATGGGTATGGGTGTGCAAGAACAATGGAGGGGGGACCAGCATGTTGGCGTGTATAATATAGTATGCAAGGATTACCAGCAAGGCCACCTGCCAGTCAACTATCGCACGAGCGGGGGCGATTGGATTACCACGACTGTACCGCCCCAGCACGGCTCTGTTACCTCCACTTCTTCCTGCACATTTGCTGTGAGGAGGCCGGCGCTCGTGGGTCTTTTTTTTTTTTTTCTTAAGCCCCACCCCTGCGATATTACACATATTACTGCATCGTTGCCATCGTGGACAAGGTGCCCCACATGCACGAGCCCAAGATGCACAGTTTAAGGCATGAGAAATGTGTTTATCTTCATGCCCAAGAAGTAGGACTCAGATTTCACATTTACAAGTGGATATCGAGCACCAGCAGACACGACGGCTATCAGCACGACACTTCCGTTGCAGTCGCCCAGCCAACCTTGACATGAACTTATCTGCACAATGATGGCACATCTTTCCTCATTCTCCAATCTTCAATCAAGGACCATGCGCAGGTGGCTGCATCCGCAATGCATTGGGAGTTGCAAAGCAGGCTCCTGCACAAGTACCACAGAAAAGTCAATGACATATATGACAATCAACATGCGCACACATAGCTGAGGTACCGAGATATACACACTTGCAATGCACAACCCGATTACATGCACCACGCCCGCATGCGCACAGCGTCACGCATCAAGGTGTGCATGGTGTGCACTCTATGCGTTTCTGGAGAAGTTAGAGTACCTACCCCGCAACACGCAACCAGCAGCAGAGTGCGAATCATGCAGAACTCAGCTCAGTCCAACCAACAACTTACCAAGGCAATGTGCTTGATAAATGCAATCCAGCACAAAAACTAACCACACACTGAACCTACAGCTAGTCATCTGTCTGCTTGCTGTTGTTCTCGCCTCTCCCTCCCCTTACGTCTCCTCGCCCTGACCAAATCATCAAACCCGCTCTCCGCCATGGCAAGGCTGGCAGCTCGCTTAGCATGATACACCTTGGTGATACCCTTCAGCACCTCTTTCTCGTCGGGTTCCCATGCGGCGAGGTGCGCCCCGACAAGTTCTTCAATGGGGGCGACGAGAGCGACGTCGTACTGCGTGACGAGTGTGGCCGCGCGACCGCCGCGACCAGCCCGAGCCGTACGACCAACGCGGTGGACATAGTCTGACGCGCGAGCGGGGACATCGTAGTTGAGCACGAGGTCCACAGTAGGGATGTCCAGACCGCGCGAGGCCACGTCCGTCGCAAGCAACACGCGTGCCGCACCCGACCTAAACCTGAGATCACACAAGCGGGCAATGGCCAATATCAGCACCACGAGTCACCTATTGACCAGTGCATTTGCGATTAAGCAGAAACCTGTCTTCCGAGCGCAACACATACACAAGGACACAAACAACACGTGGTTGTGTTGCACTCACAGGCACCAGGGCAAGCATGTGTATACTTTGTGTTGCCAGCATCTATGCATGCTCTAACTAGTGGAACCTTGCGCAGGCAACTGCATGCCTTTTGACAACCGGTCAAAAGGCCTTGTTGACCCGCAATGCATCTGGCGCGTGTGACACAGGTGTGGCTCATCCTCACCTGTTGAGTGAGGCCATGCGTTCTCGCTGTGTCTTGAGGCTATGCAGTGCGACAACATCCTGGATGCCAAGCTCGCGGAGTGTGAGGGCGAGGAGGTGGCAGGCGCGGCAGGTGGACAGGAAGACGATGGCGGAGCGGACGGGGGGCGAAAGAGATTCCAAACTGCTCATGATGTGGAAGAGGTACACCTCCTTCACCTTCGCCGGGATGAAGAGGTACTCCTGGCGCAGCGTGGCCACTGTCTTCAAGCCCTCGTAAGCCTGAAGGACATAGAAATGGATCGTCACTCAACCAGGCAGCTTAGTGTGTATGTACTCTGTTGGTGATGCAGTGCAGTGATGTGTCTTGCGCAGTGTCGTGCTGTTGCAAAGTGAGCTGCAGCTGCAGTGCAGGCAAATGTTGTGTAGTGCAGAACAACGTTGTACAGACTAGTGTGGTGGGATGTAGTGAACTCTAGTGTAGTATAGTGTGCAACAAGTGCACGAGTACACAGGTTCAGCGTACCCGGAAGTGGTACGCATCAGAAAGGGTGACTTCCTGCAGCTTAGCGACACTGCTGGTGACCGTTGCAGAGAACAGCAGCGTCTGTCGCCGGACTCCTCCACGCTTCGCGTCACCGTTGCTGCCACCACCGCCGAGGGCCTCAAGCACGACGCGCATCTCGTCCTCGAAGCCGGGATCCAGCAGCCGGTCAGCCTCGTCAAGAACGAGGTAGCGCACGCGCGAGAGGGACGCGGCCACAGCTCCCGCCGACGACTGCACATGGTCCATCAGCCGACCGGGGGTGGCTATCACCACGTGCGGCCGTTTCGCCAGTGCCGTTGACTGGAAAGCGAACAACAAGGGGCCAAAGCAATGAGTGGCTGCGCAAGCAAAGAGGCAACAAGCAATCGACAGACAAATAGTTGTGTGGCAGTAATGCATGCGCATAGGTCAGCGCATGCATTACTGGAGCAACTTACACAGTACTTACGCGTGCGCATACGTAAATGTGCGAACACGTGTGCATGCGCATGCGTGCTTGGACGTGAGTCTTGTTGTGACCACATGCAACCTCATATTCTCTGCATATACAACCATAACCCCGTACACGTTTGTGTTGTGCCTTCATATTCACATACCTGTGTGGTCATGTCTAAGCCGCCAACAATGACTGCTGTTTTCAGGTTCAACGAGGCGCCAAGGGCCCGGAACTGGTCATCAATCTGAAAGGCCAGCTCGCGGGTTGGGGTCAGGACCACTGCATATATGCCATACGGATCCTGCATGAAGTGACAGGTTCGGTGAATAATACACCGAGAAACCCGTGTTTTGTGATGTATGGGGTGAAGGTGCACCTGTGCGAGCGTGTTGATGATCGGCAATGCGAAGGCAGCAGTCTTGCCGGAACCGGTCTGTGCTGTTCCAATCACGTCTTCGCCTGCAAGGATGTGTGGGATGCAACCGACCTGTGCCATGCCAGTAATGCAATCAACACACTCCGCCATTTGTGAAGGGCTCTTTTGAATAACAAAATCAGTAACTACCACCACTTATGTATCTACTCTTCATAACTCGCAATCTTCTTTGTGTTTAGTATTGTTCGTCATCATTTGCATTTGCAAAATCATATGAAGCGTAAGAACACTCAACAGAGCCTGTCACTGCATATGTATACGCCGCGGAAGGTTGACATAAGGACACTGCTCTGCGTCTTTGCCAAATCGTTATCACGTAAACTGGGATCGTTACAAAGTGTGAGTGCAGCATGCATCGCACTGAATTCACTGAATACCTTAATTGACACAATAAGTGACATGCATGCACGTATGCGTGCAACCTTCTCATGCCCCACCTGCACAGGAGTGGGCTTCCTCATGCCCATGGCTCGGCAGGTGTCGCAAAGCCACTCCGCGACACCCAAGTCTCTGAAGCTGCTCGCAACGCCATTGCTGTTGGACACATCCTCTACCGCCACAGCCTGGTCCGCGCCCTGATCCAGTTCAGCGCCGTCCGCCGGCTCCCGCAGGCGATCTTCATCTACGGGCGGAGCAGGCCTGTGCTTGAATGAGTCTTCCTTCTTCCTCTTTTTGCTGGGCGACGAAAACAGCTGAAAGGCATCCTCCTTCGGCTCGTCCTCAACCTCGTTGACCTCGTGGTCCCCGTTCTCCTGAGCGTCGTCACTCACGCCTCCGGCATGAGGCGGCGGCGAGGGCGGCGGCCCTGCCTGCTCATCCTCTTCATACGCATGCTCCTGTACAGCAGCTCGCCCATTCTCTTCATCAGCGACATGCTTCTTCCTCCTCTTCTCCTTCTTAACCTCCCCCTTACGCCGACCCCGCCCCTGCGCTGCGGCCGCCGCCGCCGCCGCCATGCCCGACCAGATCAGACCATACCGGACCAGTTCAGACCAGAAATTGTAATCTCCACACATCTAGTGCGTCGCTGCTTGAGAAGCGCTGTACTGTAGAGCTACTCACCATGACATCACGTATACCGCGGCGCACGTGACTTGCTGCTGGGAACCTCTGCCTCCTTGTTGTTGTTGTAGTTGTTGGCGGTGGCGGCGGTGGCTGTGGAGGCAAAGATGGGTGAGGGTGGGATGGCGGGAGGGGCAGTGGGAGGGGCTCTGGCGGTGCCGTATACCGCCATGGTGATTGAGGGGGGCTGCGTGCTGCACGTCCTGCACACCTCGCAGGGCAAGGTAAGGAGGCATCCGGTCTAGCCTTGATTTTCCTCCAGTTGTTTCCAAAACTAATGATGATGGTTTCAACAAGAGCACAGCACAGCACAGCACAGAATGTGCACAATCTACTTTTCATGGCATACACTTAACATAACATGATAAACAATGCCCTGTACCAAGACAATGTGCGTGCGCGCGTGTGTGCGCGTCGGTACGCATTCAGAGTTGACACCGACACATGAGCAAATGAGAACTGACAACGCAAACAGTATTTAACAACCAGCGTTCGTCAAAGGTGCTGTAAGCAGCAGTCAGCAAAGTGTTGGAGAACGCGTATTCTTATTGTTTGTAATACCTTACGTTGGTGGCGCCTTCATGTGCGGCAGCATACAGCTTTCAGATGAAGCTTTATTCCGCGAATTTTTATAACTGCCACGGTTTGTGGCCATCAGCAGCTTGGCAGGCACGGGTACTTGGATGTGCATGCAGTAGTGGTTTACTACTTTGACAGCATGCTGTGACAGCATGTAAGCATCACGGGTCGTTCTTGAAAGAGCTGATAGATACAACCAGCAAACAACGTGGTGCAACACATCAATAGCAACTTCTTCAAGCCATGTTAAACAGACTTGTGTAAGCAACCACGGGCGCGTTGCCTGCGTGACAGTGATGTGCATCTGCGCGCAGATGTTCATTATGAGCGAAGTAGCCATCAACCTCTTTCGCGAGAGCCCCGGCGCCTTTGTCAAGGTCCCAAACACCAAAACCACTTACCCACTCAACATGTATCCCAATCTCAGGTCTCAGACTCAGCTTCCAATGCTCTCACCTCAGGACCTCCGCGCCGCTCGTTACCCCAAGCTTGTATCGTCCTCGGCGGGTGTGGCGCGCGTGGCGACGTCACTGGGACTGCCACCCAAGGGAGGCGCCACCGGGGGCAAGGTGGCTGCTGCGGGAGGGGCAGAGACGCCGATGATGGGGAATGGTGGGACAGCCAGCACCATCTCAACTACGCTCATTGGGGCGGACACTGTCGAGGGGCTGCTCATTGACAGGAGGATAGTAAGTCAACAGCTGGGTTCTGAAAGCGTTTGAGTTGGGTGATTGTGATGTGTAGTGTGCTTGTGTTGCCAGCCAGAGTTGGTGCAACCGTTCAAGCTGGCGCTGTTGAAGCTGGTGTCTCAGGAAGCAGCACACCTGATGTCAACAGGTGAGAAATGTGCTGCCATCTAGGTTTGGAGCGAGCGGATAGCAATGTATTATGCCATGGTCAACAAGTGCCAACACAACATGATGCTTACATTTTGCATTGTTACTCACCACAGCGTGACGCTCATGTTATATTGGCACTCGCCAGGGGACTATGCTTCTGCCCTGCCCGTGGCCTTGGATGCAGTGCAGCAAGGTCAGGCGCTGTTTAAGCCGGCAACCTCCCTGCAGATGTTCCCACTGTACCTCCTCGCCGCACAGGTGTGTGAGCACAACCGCTCTGCCTTCTCTAGAGAAAGATGACAATGCTTGTGATTTCATTGAAACATGTTGCACGCAAGGCTTCATTGGGAGCGAAGCAGGCCGGGCGCAGTGCGGACTTTCTGGGGCTGGCGGCGCACCTGGCTTTGCGTGAGCCCGCGGCGATGAGTCACGCCATGCGTGGAGGGCTAGCGCGAGGCTGGGGCGGGGTGTACGCCAGCCAGGGAAAGCAACAGCAGGTCTGTGTAACAAAGGGCCACGCACGAGCAGGGGTGAAGGAGCATGTCTCTATGTGCCTTTGCTCAGTGTCGAGCTGCGCGCTTGAGTGTGCGTGATTGTGTGCGCACACGTCAGCGTGCGTGCATGTGTGTGTGTGAGCGTGCGTGCCTGTTTGCGCCTCATTGAAAAAGTGACATATGCATATGTGGCAGGCAATCAATGCATTTGCTGAGGAGGTGTACTGGATCTCAATGGAGAAAGGTACGCCTGATCACCCGCAGACGGCGGGGGCCTACTGGTCACTTGCAAACCTGTTTCGCACACAAGTAAGCGTGATTTGTAACCTTACATGGACAGTACAAGTTGTATATGTCATGTTACGACCTCGTCTACAGGGTAATCATGAAGCGTGGGCGGCGTGTACAGAGGTGCTGGTCACCCTCTGGGAGAACTACCTGGTGAAGGCTGCGGTGGGCAAAGCAATCTCACAGGATGCGCTGAACCAGAACCAGGTACAACACACCCACAACATGCTCGCAATGTTGGGTTGGCTGGCACTGCAAGAGTCGCTGACCAGAATGGGGTGAGCAGCTCTGGGAGGTGGTGGACATGCTTTCCGAGGTAGCCACGTCAAGAGCAGAGGCGCTGGGCAATGCCAAGGCTACCAATGCTTACTTTGCCCTCGCATTGGCTGAGGCTATGGCCGGGGAGAACGACAAGGCGCGGGAACACATGGAGGTAAGCCACCGAGGTGTTTTACATTGCGTGTCACACGTTGGGAAGTCCACAACTTTGTAACAACGAATGCTGGCAGATTGCAATGGACAGCGATAAGGAGAGCGGCCAAGAACGATGGGGCCAGGTTTGGGAGGTTCTGGACAAGCTGGGGTTGAACATCACAAGAACCACGCAGTAATTGTGTACATACATGCATATATATGTATTACCAAGTCCACACATAATGTTGAGCACACGATGGGAGGCAAAGATGGGACAGTGCACACAGTGTACAGCGAAAATTTGATTCAATCACTGACATTACCAGTGTCAAGCTTTCTAGCACCATTTTCGCTGGCTGCTGATGCACCCCCAGAGTCCCTGTAGTTCTTTTCGCTGAGGCTTTTCAACCAGAGCTCTGCCGTGTGCTCCGACCTTTCCGTGCTCACAATGTGCGGGTACACTTTCGCAACCTTGAACTCCTCAACTGCGTCGGCCCATGCGCGCAGCGTGAGCTCGCCATGCAAGTGCGCAAACTTTCTGTTATAGTTCCCATATATGCACTCCACCAGGAACAGCCCGAGCTCCGGTGCCATTGGCACGTTGACGTACTGCTTCCTGGACAACGCCGCCTCGACAGTCTCTTCCGTAGCATGACCCCTCACCACCGCCACAACCATACCCACCTGCAAGAGCAGATGCACACGTTGAGGGAACACACACACCTGATAGTACACACCAACCAGAGTGTGTTAGGTAGAGGTGATAACCATGTTGGTGTGCATGCGTTACTATGGCTGTTTGGTATGCATGTTGGACTGCTGCACCAAGTACGAATACAGTCTTTGCGCAAAATGTGGTTTGAGTGCTTGCTAGTCAATGCCAATCAATGGGGGCAAAGCAGTGTCTCGCAGCGCTTTACCATCTTGCGGATCTGGTGGAGGAGGAACGACTGCCCGACCACTGTGAGGCGAACCAGCTCCATGCCATCCACAACAAAAAGCTCGCTGATGGTGAAGGACTTGATGTAGCGCTGACAGCTTGGATCCGAAGCAGGCTTCTTGGCAGTGAAGTTGTGAAATATATGCGTACCGACAAACCGAGACAGAATTTTGCTCACAAACTCCCTCATGGACTTGTTAAACTTGAAAGGCACATCACCATCTAAGACTACAAGTTAGCCACTGAGAACAAATAACTCTGCCACGCGTCTTCATGGAACTCATACAACTGCAGCATTGATGGCATACCTGTCTGTGGCTTTGCTGAGCCGTTGACAGCACCATCTGTTGCATGGTCAGCTGAAGGTTCGGCCATGCTTGCTTCCTGTACTCTGTCATCAAGTGCTGCAGCAGCCGCCGGTGGAGCTTCGGGTGCAGGTGTTGCAACCAAGGCATCAGTTTTGCGAGCGCTGGCAAAGGCAAACGTGGGCAGCACGTACTCGTAACGCCGGCAATCGCACATGAGTCGGGCGTCAAAGGAGTTTGTGACACGCTTGTAACCATGCACACGGATCTGTTCTGGTAGATGCTCGTTGATGCGCTCGACTACTCCTTCCGGCTCTACTATCATCTTCAAAGAGACAACCTATGGGACAAATACATGACAATTCAGTTGAGGCCAAGTAGGGTGCATACTCGCCAACATGAAACAATCATGGGTCCACGTGTGCAAGACACATATGAGTACAGCATTATAGCGCTTGCCTGTCCAAGTGCAGACACGCCGCGGTCGGTTCGGGCTGCTCGCATCCAACCGATCTTCTTCGGATCGCCGTAATGCCACTGAGCTATGGCTCCGGCATCACGAAAAGCTCGCTCCAGTTCGCCCTCAATCGTCTTGCACCCCGGGTTTCGCTGCATGCCGGAGTACCCCGCGCCCAAGTACGAGATGAAGACAGCAACCTTTCTCTTCCTTCCAACCCTACATGCATGACAACCTAAGCTTAGCAACATAGGGTGCTTTTTCCAACATGCTCCTCCAAGACCACCTGCAAACTGTTTGTGTGTAACAGTACCAATGGCATGCAAGAAGTTTCCGGCAAGCCGACTGCTCTAAAGTGCGTTTACCCTTTGCATGGTAATTGTGTGTCATTGCAAGTACATATACATCACCATGCGGTGGCATGTCGGCTGTATGCGTAAGTGGCATGTCATGCCACTTACGCATGCAGCCGACATGCCACCACGTGTGCACAGTGTCCGCATGGCATTATGTGCGTGCTGATGTCATCTGCATGTTGGCATAGCACATATTTGAGCTGCATGCTTACTTTATATAGCCAGGCTTTCCTTCTTCACCCTCTTTACCGTCTCCAACGTCCCCGCCGCCTCCCGGAGCCTCGTCCACTGCTTCCGCAGGCTCGTCCGCTGCTCCGGAGGGGGCGGCAGATGTTCCAGGCGCCTCTGCTGCGACGTCCTCCGCCTCAACTCTAGGCCTCTTAGCATTGGCCTCATTGTCCCCGGCATCATCCTCCGCTCGCAGCCTCTTCTCAGCGACAGCTGCAGCATCATCAGCAACCTCCAATGCCGTCTGAGGACCTTGCTCCTCGCCGACGGCCGCACCCGTATTCTCCACCATCACCTCCACCGGCGCCTCTTGCGCGTCAGCCGGCGCCGCCGGCGCCGCCTCCATGTCTACTAGCAGGACAACGTGCTTACTGGTAGGGCACAAACTGCATTGAGCAACGGGCAGCAGGCGGCGGCGATGAGGGGAGCGGCGGGGCCGTCGCCGTCGTCGTGGGGGAGGTCGCTATCGTCATCGTCGGCTTGGTGGACGCCTAGGGGCATTAGCTTGCCGGCTAGGCGGCCAGGCTACCACGGGAGAGTTTCCGTCCGCTGCCGGGTGGCTTCAGGCGCCGCTGCTGGGGTTGGGGACAATGCTCCTGAGGCGAAGGTGAGCTGTCAGCAGCAACACAGGGAGAAAATACTTGCACACATATTCAGCTTTGAGACTGCCACAGCGTTGCGACTTCCTTGTTGTTTAGTACTTGAGGGTAGGGGTGAGAGTGGGGGGTGGGGTTAGTTTCAAGTGGCCATAGCTGCTGTCGGCGTTGTCTTGCTTACAACATAGCACGCTTAGCATCCGTTGTGTGACTTTGGCAGCTGTTGCTCTCACACATTGTGTCGCAAAGCTTGTAGTGAAATGACAGCCCAGGTTGTTGTCTTTGTCGTTTTGGGCTGTTTTGCAGCT
This sequence comes from Chlorokybus atmophyticus, assembly GCA_009103225.1. Taxonomy (NCBI): domain Eukaryota; kingdom Viridiplantae; phylum Streptophyta; class Chlorokybophyceae; order Chlorokybales; family Chlorokybaceae; genus Chlorokybus; species Chlorokybus atmophyticus. The sequence continues at coordinate 100,840 of RHPI01000385.1, forward strand.
ACTCGCTTTGCTCCGCGCCAATGTGCGGCAGTAAGGGTGCTCTAAACGAACACCTTTGCCGCAGCTTTACTGCGGCATCCCCCCAACCACTAATCGCACGCTTTTGATTAAATCCGTTCACAATGCTTCATTGTATCATTGTCACTTGAAGCATTTCCGTAATTAGCGCTTCATCACATACAAGGTGTCCTTACCATAGCTGGGCGTGTTAGATGCCATCTTTCTGTGCTCTTCTGTTGAATGTGGGTATTGCACGTTCCATAACCACATGCACAGAACAGGGATCCAGCACTTATGCGCCGCTGTCTTGGGACTTTACATGGTACTCAAGAATTTGTCACAACATTGACTGCTCTCAATGACATGCTCATGCCATAGGCCAAATCAGCCTCGCGGGTTCCTTTCAAGGTTGCTGCCACGGCCGGGGTGCTCGCTTTGACCGGAGATGCGATCGGGCAAGGAATGACCGCATATAAGAAGTACCAGAACCTGAGTCCATGCTGCAGGAAGAACTTCAACGCCTTTGCCGAGATGGACCTTTATCGCTCCTTCCGTATGCTGAGCTACGGGTTCCTCCTTTACGGCCCGCTCTCCCACTTTTGGTACCGCTGGCTTGACAAATTGCTCCCCGCACCCACTTTCACCAACTTCGTGTCCAAGGTGAGCATGTATAGAGTAGTAGCAGTATACTGGCAGCATGCGTGTGCACGCATGCGCGCAGTCTCATTCATGTACTGCACGTAGGTGCGCACATGATGCCTATGCCTGATCCTGGATGGGCTTCCTGTGTTTGCATTTTGATTGGTCAATTTTGCTTGATTAGAGGAGTACAATGGTTCATTGCACATACCTTGCCAGGTGGCGCTAAACCAACTGCTCCTCGGCCCAGTAGTCCTAGTCATTGTCTTCTCGTGGAACCTTGCTTTGGTAGGCCGCGCGAAAGACATTCCCGACAAGCTTCAACATGCATGGTGGCCAACATTGCAGAAAGGTAAGTTGCAAGAGAGCTGCGGTTCGCGCTTGCAGCACAAGGTGTCAGTGGCGTTTGATTTCAACTTGTATATTACGTGACAGGATGGAAGTTCTGGATTCCAGCCAGTGCCATCAATTTTGCGTAAGTGTTATTTGTGCGTGCTTTGTAATGCCACATTGCTGGAGGCTTGCTGACCTTTGAGGGCCAGTCACAGTGACTACAGGGTGTGCGCTGAACGCAAGTTGTGCCCTACAGGGTGGTTCCGTTGGAGTCCAGAGTGCTGTACATGTCCTCATGCGCAGTGGTGTGGAACACAATCCTCTCGCTCGTGTCCAATGCGTAACAACCCAATGCGGTCCTCCCCTGTGCTCAGGTTGTTGCATTAATACTTTTCTGCAAGTTAATAAGAGTATGTTATGGATGTGTAGTTTCTACGGTGTGTAGTCCAAATTATCATTGCGGTCATGGGTACGCGTGCCATTTGCTTCTTACAAGATCGGCTATGCCCCACCCTTCAAATATAACGCCTCATGTTCCGATGCTGATGCCTAATTGTTTGCAAGCTTGACATCTAAGCATAACCTCTCGGTCGTGAAGCCTCGGTAAGTATTAAGGGTTTGAGCATCTCTCATCAGGTTTTGAAATAAAAATTGCTTGGCTCCGTCATACCATAACTGACATAAGAGTTGCCATACAGCAAACTCGAGCATATGGGTACACATGAGCATATCCCTCGCGCATTGTGTGTACACAAAGGCAAGCATGAATTATTTTGGGGCTAAAGCAAAGCTGAGCATAGCACGTAGCCAAACTAGTAGGACTCATCAAACACCCCCAGATAGCAATCAACAGCGTGTGATGTCGACATGGTTGCGCCATACGGCTCCAAAGTCCATGTAATACGCGTATATACGCGTATTACATAAACCGTAATGCCTTTTGCTGTTCCGCCGCCAGAAAAACGCCCTTGCCCCGAGTTTCACACTTATGTACCGCGCGTCACCAAGTTGTGAGTTACTGGTGGCGCGCGGTGTGCAATGGCGCAAAACTCGGGGCAGGGGCATTTGTCTGGCGGTGGGGCAATGCAACAAGGGTGGATTACCACTGGTTTAACATTATGTGCACGTATTATTGCCGTATGCAAGGACAGCCTATGATGCATGCCCGTATACATGGACTTGCAATGCATACCCGTATGCCGTGGCGCAACTGTGGATGTCAAAAATACTGTTTGCTGCCTGATAAAATTAGGCAGTAGACAGCAATCTCAGCCAAAAGCCGATTATGATCAGCACGTCATCATTTCCTTTCTCTTTGTCAGATATGCTAGCAAGGAACTATGCTCATTATGATGTATATCACTCGTTATTGTATTATATGGTAGTCAATGAGATAAGGGGGCTTGTATGCCCCCCTCACTCCTCCCGCATAATTTAAATGCTTTCTCGTCATGATGGTATATATTCGAACGTAAGCACGTGTATGTTTGTCGAACATCGTGCAATATCAGCAGATATTTTACCTAACGACGGGAAAGTGAAATGCCGGAGTACAATGTTAATAACATGCAATGTGTTGCAATAATGTATTATGTTATGGTTATACGACACTTAAGAGTTGAGATTGTGACCATTTTGCATGCATTGGCAAGCACACCGGCCCATAATGCAAGCAATAACGAATGCCGTGAATGTGTTCATGGCATGCATGCATGACTAACAGAGGAGCAGTATAACTAGCGGTATGGCAGGGTAGAGTTAGCCCGGTGGTAATGTATGCATCATGCATAAGGTAAGTCAATTTGCACAGCATGCGCACAAGTAGCAAACTGCAAGCAATAGTAGGCAGCAAGCAGCAAGTAACTAGAGAAGAGCCGACCAACCAAAATTATTACCAATCTTCAAAGCCCTATGCTACAATGAGTGCTCTATGTATGAGTGCTCTATGCATGTGCGTTATATTACTTGCATGTAGTGACGCGCATACTTGCTGTTGCTATCAGTCCGTCGCATATGTTGTACACCCAAGAATCTCCACATAAGAAACCATTTCGCCACTTGTCCTCCTTGATCATCATTTACTGTCCTTTGGGCCCCCATTGGCTTAAGGGTGGAGTGACTGATTCACATAGAAGCGTCAGCACAAGTGTGGATGCATGACAACCCATAATGCCACAATCAATAGAAGCGACGTAATAATCATAGAGAGCGAAGCTGACGCGGCGACTGGCCAAAAGCGCGCGATCCATTCATTGGGTGTTGCGAGCCACGAGTTCAGAAGCGGCGCGTCACGCTTCGTGCACATCCTAGGCGTGACGCCGTCCGCCGCAGCCACACACAGCGCCCAGATCAGAGGCGGCCTGCCCACCGTTGAAGACAGGCCCTGCCAGGCTGACAGATCAGTTACGCCAGGAGCGTCACTGGGACCCTCGTCCTGGCACCAGTACCGCAGATCAGCAGCGCGTTACGCTGTTGAGTAAAGTACAGCAGTCGTAACGCGAGTACGGCGGCAAAACTGGCAGCACCGTTTCTGGCGTCACGCAACTTGCGTGGCATAGTCCAACGTGGCAAGCTTATCGGTGCAAGGATAGGCAGAAAGCAGGCGGCGGCGTTTGTAGTGGCGGCAAAGGTGGTCGCCATGGCAGCCGTTGCGCCATGCTCGTTGCAGTCGGCGATCAGGCCGGTGTCCTCCCCAGCTCTACCGCGACCAAGATTTCGGCAGCTTGGGGGAGGACCTCCGCCCCAACAGCAACAGCAGCAGGCTGGCCGGCGCGGCTGCAGATGGCGCCCCGTGCAGGCGGCAGAGGATGCCACTGCGGCAGCCATGGCTGCTGCTCTGAAGGCCATGGATCAGGTGCGTCTCTGTGCAGTTCCAATCACACCTGCGCTATTCCACATGCCTCTTGTCTTGGTGGCAATGCAAGTGGGAAGATCAGCAAGCAATTGTAGGCGTACGCGCTGTTTTTTGCACAGTGTGCTTGCCTTGCATGCAGGTCATCTGCTTGGCAAGTAGTTTTGTGCAAGAATGTCGGTTGTGTGTCGCAGTGCAGCTGGGACTTATGCTTGGAGAGCTGTCAGGGTGGTAGCGTCTGTGCGAGTAGGTAGTCACAATCATAGTCACCGCAGCTTGCCCTCCTTTTCCTCTGTGCCCATATCCGGTGACCCGCAGGCTGAGAAGGGCGCTTCCGGTGAGGGAAAAATAACCGTGGAGGAGCTGGCAGCAGCAGCAGACCAGCTCCTACTTGAAGTGGGTAACTTGGTCAGCACACAGGTCACCAGCAAGCATCAGGAAGACCCTGCTGCTACAATCGAGGCTGCTGCGCGTGCCATTGGCGATGACATTACCATTGAGGAGGTTAGCAAGAGGCACGTCGTGTTCACCGTTGGCCAGCAAACCTGCCGCGGATGTTGTGCATGCCCATGGTTGCTCAGTGTCAATTGAAGGATTGCAATTTGCTGCCATTGTGTTGATTGTGCCCAGTTTGTTGCACAGGCCCGGGTTGTGTCTTCAAGGCCATCTGCGCGTGATGCTAGTGCGATACTGCACTGTGACGAGAGCGGTTGCACTGTTGTTGGGCGTGGTGGGGTTGCAGTCACCACTGCAGACGAGTTGAAGGAGACGACAGACGGTGTTTACCAATGTGACATTGTGCACGGTGCGCCATAAGTGAATAGTTTCCGTGTATCTCTGCCGCTTCAGGCACTCACTGGTGACTTATGTGTGTTGATCACACATGCACAGGTTGCCACCTGTCAACACAACCACAGCCCGAGAACTCCTTTCAGATGCTTGAGGGATCGCACTGGAGGATCGGGTACGAGACAGGTGGGTGTCAATCGGTTAACCAGGTTGCAAGCGATTCACATCTTACATAATGAACATCTGGCAATGCATGTGCTTCATTGGTGACGGCAGGAACAGCATGACATGTTCATGCATTGCAATAGACACAAATACAGTGGTTCTTTGCAAGGCTAACTTTTGCTGTGCCTGCAGCGCCTGCCAAGGAGAAAGCGTATGTTGCCATGGTTGGTGGTGCAAATTGGAACATCGCGCTGAGCCCACAGGAGTTCACGCAATTTGTTCAGCTCATGCAGGTAGGGTATACATATCTGCCAACCGCGACACACCGAGCATAGCGTGCTTGTCTGATTGCATGCCACTGCTGCGATTGAACTCTGCATTCACAGCAATTGAGGAAAAATATTAAGCAACTGGACGAGGGTGGTCTTGCAAGCCAGGAAGACATTGTGCTTGAGGTATGGTTGGAAGCCGCTGTACTTGGGTACTTTTGTGACTTGAACAAGAACATGTGTGGTTTGCAGGCTGCATCAAAGCAAGGGGATGTACGGATGAAGTGCAGTGTCCCAAGGGACCGACTCGCCGCTCTTCGCAAGCTTTGGAGCAAGGTATGCCAGTAAACAGCAACGTATACAATCAATTACGTTGATAATTACACTTTCACTTCTTCCTATTGATGGGAAGCAGTAGCCCGCTGTCTCGTCCATAGTTGTAGATGCACTGAGATAATCAGTAAATTAGCTCTCATTTGCATGGTTTGTGTATACACTCTGAGAGATAGTGTGGTCAGGGAAACTGTTCTGGCGTGTATGACCACTTGAGTCTGTGCGCATGTCAACACCATGCTGATAACTGTGGATCCAGCATGCTACAAACTGTTGTTTGTTGGCAGGCACCGCTCCTTAGGGGGAAGCCCGATGTGCACGCCTTTGAGGTTCAGTTTGCGCTATTGACGCCAGGACAACGCCAGGTATGCAGTATGTGTGCGGCTTTTCACAAAGCAATTGTGCATAGCCGGAGCCAACTTTGCACGCCAGTAGACAGCAGCCTGTCCATTGACTTGTGGATTGCAGCACCGTAATGCAACCAACCAGTGCCTCTAAGTGCAACACTATCATGAACAGGTGGAGGGATTCTGGCCTGCAGATGCAGTGATGGAGTTTCTGCAAAGGGTTGACAACTTTGATGTTGTCATGGAGGCTGAAGAGAAGGCCAAGGCAACAGCAGTGCCTTTCTCCCAGGCTAAAGAAAGCATTCAAGACGTCATTGCAAGTTCGGTGATTTGAATATCTGGTCGGCATAGTCGCCCACACTGTACAAATAGAGCACTTGCCTACAGTAGTTGTAGCGGTGATATACACACTTACACCCCACATCATTGTGTATACGGCAATAATGTGTCTAGTTGCACTCCTACGTGTGGCATTGCCTAGTGACATCAGCGTGCACTGCTTGCTGCTGACACTGCAATCTCTTGTCGACATGATGCTATCTGCGCAACAGCACAAGTCAGCTGAATGTGTTGCTAAGTTGGAAAGCTGCTTCACTCCTGATACCGGCGCAATTCAGGTAAGCGTCCCATAAAGGTGGACATGGCATAGGGATATGTTGTGCGGGCATGCATTGCGGGGAATGGCATGTGCACCATGAAGTATGCAAACTTCAATTACCAGTGCGGCAAGTTGCAGCGCTTCAAGTCGAGGCTGGGGTGCAGATATCTGCAGAGCCCTGATCTTTGCATCTATCACCTGCAACACATGACGCATTACTACATGAGGAAACAAACATGCACACTTGCGCAAGCATCCTTTTCAACCAAGTCTATCTCCGTGTACCTCCTGTTGGCGCTCGGTTTCCCGCTCTTCACGCACACTCCTAAGATAATCCTGCGTTGGTGTGGTGTCTACTCCCTCTCCATTGCTCGCATCCACTTCAACTCCCTGCCCCTTTTCTCCCTCCACAACCTCACCCGTCCCTGCCTCCGCCCCGCTCCCGAAGCCCAGCGACCCCAGCCGCGCGTGGATGTCTCGCAGGCGAGCCTCCTCCTCCGGCTGAAAGTGAAACCCCACCTGTCGTGCCAACAACAGCTGTCAGCAGGTGCACATGTTGTTGTTCTAAACTTGTGTATCTTCAGCCGTGCACAGGGGAAGAATGGAAGACCCCACTTCCATACCTCCATAGCAGCGTCCTCACGCTTCAGCAGGTCCTCCACGAGCGTCTCCTCCTCGGGCGTGAGCGTGAAAAAGCGCGCCAGTGGGCCCGTGACATGCCTGTAGTGAGGCATCACACAGCAGGTGTGTTACTACACTGCACGTGGAACATACACCGCCTGCCTAGACTTGTCTGGCTAATTCTGCCCTCCTGCTTTGTTGGGGTGTCACCCGTGACACAGAATATCCAACAGTGCACTGAGCTAGTCTCGAGCCATTCACAGGTGTGAATGGCTCGAGACTAGCTCGAGACTCGAGAACCCGTGCCTGCTGAATTGACGCTTGTTGTCGCGTTGGTTGCATGTTGCGTCCATTTGCGCAAATGCAACAGGGTACTGAAAGCCAACACAGTTCTCACAATGCGGTGGTGCCGGCGCCCTCTCCTGCAGCCATAGCGCGCGCGAGGGCCCTGCGACGCCGCAGCCGGCTGGCGCGCTGGTGTCGCTGCGTGTGCCTTCTCGTCTCGCGCACCCGTCGCAGCCGCGTCTGGCGCTCGGCGTGACGCTCAGGGAACACCTGCACGAGGATTGTGATATTGGTGTCGATTGTGGGTCGCTGTAATCCACAACCAACTGACTGACCTCGCGGGAGATGAGCTCTGCGCGCTTGGTTTTGCGCTTGAGCACCCGGTCCAGTCTCCTGACCGCTTTAAACCTATATAAAACATGCATGGTGTGTGCGCACGCGTGCATTCGTGCGTGTGTGCGTGTGAGCATGTGTACATATTTGGCTGAGTGGGCGTGTGCGCATGTTTGTGTGTATTGAATGTGAGCGCATGCGCGTGAGCGAGTGTGCGCTCACATACAATACACGCGTACACACATGCGCGCGCGTGCGTGCGTGCAAGAAGTCTAAGGTTTGTTGCCTGCACATACGCTTCCTCAAGCTTGTAGTCGCGATTGCCGTCTTTGTCAAAGCACTCTTTCACCGGCTCGTCCTCACCGTCCTCTTCCTCATCAGCACCACCCTGCATAGAGCTTGGTATACACATACACACACGCGCACACACACATAAACATGCGCGCACACGCGCGACATGCATAGTCACGCACCTGCTTTGAAAGACTTTCTTGCGTCAAGTCCACGCTCTTGTTTTCCACCAGCTGGCGCACATAACCCTTCAACTCGTCTCTGCGTTGGCTTTGCGCGGACTCCACTCGCTTCATCTTCTGAAAAATTGTGCCTTCTCCTCCCTCAGCTAATGGCTTGTTATCTCTCGTTAGGCTTGATATCAACCCATCGAACGCGTCAAACGCCCAGTCCGGCCTGCGGACATCACCCTCACCCGCACGGATATCCTCCTCAGGCAGCTGCATGCTGCACGCAGCTGTGGCCGATATAACCGTATCCGGCCTGCTAATTAGAGTGATATTAGTGATATTGCTGTTGGTATCACTCTCCGAGCCCGAGATGCTGATGATATCTGATGCGTCGTCATTGCCATCGGACTCGCTGTCGCTGCCCAGCAGGTGGATATCGCCCTTGCGCGTGCTGTCTGCGGGTGTGGTGCACACGCTAGAAGTAGCCGGCGTGGAGCATGTATCGAAGGCGAGTGTGCCGCAATCGGTCCCGCTCGTGGTGCTGGACTCTCTGCTTGGTGGTGTTGACTGCAAGCCAGTCAAAAAGCTGTTCTGCAGACTCTGTGCTGCAAAGTTAGAGATGAGTGTAAGACGTGTCACATTAAAACGTACACGTGTACAAACGCACACGTTTACTCATGTTTACATGTTTTCATGTGTGCATGTGCTTTCATCCGCACCACGGTTGCGCTTGGCGAGCTCCATGAGTGAGAGGCCTGCTTCGTCCCCGCCTGCACTCTTGGATGGCCTCAACGCGTTGCCCTGATAGGCAGGCAGCCACAGATATATAGCCATCAATGAGTCTCAAGTTTCACTTTTGCAGTTGAGAGGAGGTGTGTTGCGAACCCACCTTTGGTGTTGCATCCATTGGCTTCTGCTGCTTGCCGTTGTCCGCGGATACAGGGCGCAGCGCTGACATTGCCATACTGCAGAACGTGGAGTGACAGTTGTGTGTCTCTGTGCGTGCGTGAGTGCGTACGTGTGTGTGCGCGCGTGTGTGATTGGTGTCCAGTGCATCATAACCAACAATCAACACGAACTGTAGCTGCTCAAAAAGCAGTTTACCTTGGGTCTGGGGGCAGGAGTTCCATTGATGACACTAACTCGAGGGAGCTCTCATCGCCTGCAGTAAGTTGATCAACACCGCAGTATCAATAAGTCCTTCTCAATGTGCCGCACCACACAACCCACTCTGGCTTGTCAACTGTGCTCATGCGCCAGTTAGCAGTTGACTATCACACGTATGGCCAACTGCACTGACGTGTAACAGGAATATGGGTGGTGTGTTGCATAATGATTTAACATTGCATGAAGTAATGTGACAGCAGCGGGGAGTGGGGTTGAGCGGGGTAAGTAGACAATTATGATTGATGACAACCTCATTCTTTGCAAACACTCCTTGCATCCGCATTACGTGCTTGAGCAACCCTGTTATCTGTTGGGCAGGCGTGCCAAAGAAGGGTACTGCTAGTTATGCTCTCACCGCTTGACCGCCGCAACGACCGACGCACAGGCGGTTTGGGCCTCATGATGACGCTCATTCAACAAGCTCAGGAGCCTCTTCACGCCGCCACCGCTGCCGCCGCTGCGAAATTGTCCACGTGGCAGCACAGCACAGCTGCTAACGACTGTGTCACGTGACAAGCGGATCACTAAACCCGTAAGTTCGCTGAACGCAAAGACACATATGATCTGTTTCGATCACTACACTCCTTGATCCTCCTTTAGGTTCAGTGATATTAGGGTTAGATTTTCCGGGCGGCAGCGGCAGCGGTGGCGGCGAGGAGTATGGGACGTAGGTGGACGCCTAGGAGCCGGCGAAGGAGAATGCTTTGCTGTTGTTGAAGTAGATTAGCCTGCGTGCTATAATAATGGCAATCCCTGCAAGCGCAGAGGTGACGTCTCCCGGATGGGTTCTGACCTACTGCATGCACGGTTGTGCTCCAAGTCAAACACAGCCGGCTGCTCATGTTACATTTATGTTATTTGAATCTATTGTATTACTCCTGATCGTCATTTTTCCGCAAGCTGTGTTTGAGGTTTAGAAATTACCTCATGCACAGCCGGTGTCTATTCGTTCATCAGCTAACTGGTCTGCCAGTCACTCGGTGGAAGCTGCATGCAAAATGGCTTTCACACTCTACATGCTGACACTGGTTCATGCTCATTGCTTTACATCCTTATGCAGTCCGTAGTGGTACAAGTCCGCTAGTTGCATCCCGTCTTGCTGATGCCTGCGTTGATGCTGCTGCTTTGCTCAACTCCGTGTCACTCCCTTTTTCAGGTGGTCAGTAGTAAGATCGTGCGCGTGTCGTTTGGCTTCTACGCGGACGAAGAGGCTCGGGCTATTTCCGTCAAGCGAATAACAAACACAGCTCAGTTTGACTCACTGAAGAACCCTGCGCCGGACGGCGTTTATGACCCAGCGCTCGGACCTCTAGACCAGAACTCCAGGTTTGTGCTTATGCATGCCAGCCATGCGGCATATTAGTCAGCATGCGTGTCTACGGTACTATGGTTGCATGTTGTGCCCGGTACAGCATGTTACTAGCATAGCTGCGGGTTGCAGCAAGGTTCAGTTGGGATGTGGTGAACTGTTGAGTGCCGCTGCAGCTTAGTTGACAACTGCCAGAGTGTTCGTCAGCGCTGCCGTTGTACATCATTGTCAGTTTGCAACTGGTTAAAAAGCGCATTGTCTGTTTGTCACACAATTCAATCGTATTATGAGTGCATAGTAGTGTCAATGAGCTAACCTGTGAGTATATATAAGTGTGCGTGTTTCACAGGTGTACAACATGTCGCCTGAGGTATGCGCACTGCCCTGGGCACTTCGGTCACATTGAGCTGGCTGCACCAGTGTACCATCCACTGGTATTCATGACCATGCTCAAGCTGCTGAGGTCAACTTGCCTGTACTGCCACCGCTTCAAGATGGCGACCAAGAAGGTGCAGCACCTGATGCGCTGTCCTTTGCTGTTGTTTGGTTTGTTCGGTACCTCTGTTGTCAAGCAACCTGACATGCTTGCAGGTTGCTTTGTATAGAAGGGCCATACAGCTGCTGGCCAATGGAAAGTTGATAGAGGCGTCTGCGGTGCACCTCTTCAATGAAAAACAGGACAAAGAGGCTGCCTTAGAAGCCGCCTTAGAAGGTGGTATCCCGATGGAAGATGAGACCTTTCAGGAGGTCATTACGCACGTCGACGTGGAGGAGCCTCCCTCGGGTGACGAGTACCAGCAATGGACGACGCACACCGTGGAAGCCGCCCGCACCATTATTGGCAGCTTTTTGAGAAAGATGCCGTCTACCAAGTGCGAGAACTGCCAGGCCCATGTCCCATCCGTCAAGCGCGAAGACTTCAAACTGTTTCTGGCACCGCTGCCCGTCAAGAATGAGGCAGCAAACCTGATGAAGGGCTTGACTCTCGCAAGCGTCTTGCAGGTAGCGCGCACCCGACATGAGCATGTTGGTTTATTTGCTCGCTTCATAAAAAAGCTTGAGGCAAATGAAACATAGAAAACACAAGACATATGCTCAAAGCATTTCAGTGTGTACACAGGGTTCGCAGCTTCGTCATGCAGACTCACTTTTGTGTGCTGCAGGGCTCTGCGGGCCAAGATGCTGTGGAAGCGTTGGAAACTAAAATGGCGGAGCGGCTGGAGCAGCAGGGCATCAGAGCTGTCAGTGTTGCGGTGCCTCCTGCAGAGGTTGAAGATGAGTATGCGAGCGAACTGGATGAGGAGGGACCTCCAACAGTGGCGGCACAGCCCGTGCAAAAGTTGCCGGACTTGAAGCCGGGCAGGAAGCCGCGCGCTAAGGGCAAGGGCGGCATTGACAGTGTTGAGCTCTCAGCAGCTCCTGAGAAAGCGGCAAGAAAACCTGTGTACTTGACGCCATTGGAGGTGAGATTAGCAACTTTGTCGCATAATGGCATGATCTGCCAAGGCTGGTGGTTGATTCGAGTGTATGATTGTGTTATGCACTGACAGGTTAGAGAGCATCTGCGGCTGTTGTGGAAGAGTGAGGCGGAGACCGTGTCGCTGATATGGGGCGCAGTGCAAGCGTCAACGTCGCCGCTGGGGACTGGCTCAGTGCGTCTGAAGCGGCAGAGCGACCCCTCTGTGTTTTTCCTGCAGACCGTTCTGGTGTCCCCTAACAAGTTTCGCCCTCCGTCCTATATGAACGACAGCATCTTTGAGCACCCGCAGAACACAAACCTGGCTAAGGTTCTCAACACCAACCTGCAGCTGTCCGAAGCATCGCGCAGCGGTGATCTCGACCGTGCAACCCGCTCGTGGCTGCTGCTGCAGGTGCTGTCATGCAGCAGGCTGACCAATCTGAGTCACAACAAAACACTGTCGCAGTCGTAGGTGTTGTTGGTTCATGTTTTGTTGTGTTACAGGACGCAGTGCAGCTCCTGCTGTCCGGGCCTCGGGGGGCTGCGAGCACCCAGATGCCACCTGGCATCAAGCAGCAGCTGGAGAAAAAGGAAGGGTTGTTTCGCAAAAACATGATGGGAAAGCGTGTGAACTACGCCTGCCGTTCAGTCATCTCGCCTGACCCCTACATTGCAACAAACGAGATAGGCATCCCTCCTTATTTTGCTACCCGCTTGTCCTACAGGTTTGCTTCAACTTTCTTGGTGTGTCATGTCACGCTGCAAGTTGGGTCACCTTGCATCATTGGAGCATTGCAATTCATTCATTTGTGTGCGTCTTTGCAGGGAGCTCGTCACTGCTTACAATGTGGAGGAGTTGCGCCAGGCCGTCGTTAATGGGCATGCGGTGCATCCGGGCGCCAATGCTGTGGAGGACAACCAAGGAAGGCTGATCACTTTGTCTCTGCTGAGCCCTCAGAAGCGCGAAGCCCTTGCTAGAACACTTCTCAAGTCCGGCCGCGCTGTGTATCGGCATCTTAGAGACGGCGATGCTGTCCTTGTCAACCGCCAGGTACTGCTAGTGTCCTCACTACTGCTCACTTGTTATTCGGTTCAGCATGGCCGATGTAACCAACACTTGGCATTGCATGCGTGCAGCCAACACTGCACAAGCCCGGCATCATGGCGCACACAGCGCGTGTTCTGCGCAGTCAGAAGACGCTGCGGTTGCACTACGCGAACTGCAGCACGTACAACGCCGACTTTGATGGAGACGAGATGAATGTGCATTTACCGCAAGATGAGTTTGGACGCGCTGAGGCATATGCCATCGTGAACGCCAACGAACAGTACATTGTCCCAACAAGTGGCGCACCCATACGCGGTCTTATCCAAGATCACATCGTCAGTGGGACACTTCTCACCAAAAAAGACACCTTCCTGACCAAGGAGGAGTATCACTTCCTCGTGTACATAGCGTGTTCAACGGTAGGGGCCACTCGCGATCTCAATGAGCCAGTGTTCGAACCGCTCCCTCCCGCTATCTTGAAACCGCAACCGCTGTGGACCGGCAAACAGGTATGAGACGATGCAATGTTCGCTGGCCAACTGGCTTCCTGCCTGTGATGTACAGGGTTAGGGTTAGGTAGTTTTTTACAAGCTGAGTTGTGGCATGCTTCAGGTTCTTAGCTCGCTCATACTCCATTTGACTAGAGGCCGAGCGCCTCTGTCCTTCAAGTCTGCATGCAAGGTGGCGTCCTCTTACTGGGGTGCTGGGAATGGAGAGGGCGAGGTGCTTGTGCGCAATGGAGAACTGCTCGCTGGCATCCTTGACAAGGCGCAGTTTGGAAAATTTGGGCTGGTGCATTCCGTACATGAGCTGTATGGCGGCAAAGCAGCTGGCGACTTGCTGTCAGCGCTTTCCAGACTGCTCACCAATTATTTACAGGTGCATTGTTGCTACCACACTGGTTGAGGTGAAGAACATGCATTTGTGCAAACTGAGTAGGAGAAGCAACTCCTGATCTGCGGTCTGTGCAGTTACATGGTTTTACTTGTGGCATCGACGATCTGTTGCTGGTGCCTTCATCCGAGGAAGTCCGAAGCACAATGCTGCAAGCGACGGCGCAACATGGAGCTGACGTGTATGCCGCTTTCTCCGGGTTGGGATCAAGGCCACCGGGATTGTCGGACGAAGAGTGGGGAAAGCGCGTGCGCGATGCCGTTTCTGCACGAGTGCGTTCCCGCGATGATGCCGCAGCCGCGCTGGACATGAAAATGACGTCTGCACTATCGCCCCTGACGAGTAACATCATCAAGCAGTGCATCCCGTCCGGCCAGCTCAAGCCCTTCCCGAGGAACTGCATGTCTCTCATGACGGTGACCGGCGCCAAGGGTAGCATTGTTAATTTCTCTCAAATCTCCGCCATGCTTGGCCAGCAGGAGCTCGAAGGTCGACGCGTACCCTCAATGGCGAGCAACAAGAGTCTTCCATGCTTCAGGTGTGCACTTGACTTAGAGGCCATGCGAAATATGTGTCACAAGTGTGGGTGTGGTGCTGACATCTGCTTTGCCCCGTCAGACCTAACGACCCGGCACCTCGTGCTGGCGGCTATATTGTTGACCGTTTCCTCACTGGTTTGCGTCCTCAAGAGTACTACTTCCATTGTATGGCTGGGCGTGATGGTCTTGTTGATACAACTGTCAAGGTGGGTTTTTCATCAGGTTGTTTGCGGTCGGCCTATGGGTTGTAGTCTCGAGGGTGCAGATTGGGTGACCACTGGAATGTCATGCAGACTTCCCGCAGTGGCTATCTGCAGCGTTGCCTCATAAAGAACCTGGAGAGCCTCAAGGTGGAGTACGACTACACTGTCCGAGACAATGACAGCGGCATCGTGCAGTTTTACTATGGCGAGGATGGGTTGGACCCGACGCGCACGTCGTTCCTTAACAACTTTGCATTCATGCATGAAAACCTGCCACTCGTAACACAACAAGTGCGGCCAGAGGTGCTGCTCGGATCAGGCGTTGAGCAGGCCGGGCACAGGAACTCGAGCGATACTACAACGTTGCTAGATGAGTTCACACTGGGGAGCTGCTTAGGTGCCGTGTCCGAGTCCTTTGCTGGCAAGCTGGGAGCTTTTGTGGACGAGACGCGTAAGAAGCTGAAGAAGAAGGCACAGCGCAAGGAGTTCCGAGACGTCATGAACATGCGCTACATGAGGGCTTTGGCGCAACCCGGCGAGGCTGTTGGCGTGGTGGCGGCACAATCTGTAGGCGAACCGTCTACGCAAATGACCCTCAACACCTTCCATTTCGCCGGCCGCGGTGAAGCCAATGTCACGCTGGGTATCCCTCGCCTGCGCGAGATACTGATGACAGCCTCACAGGTAGGCACTTGTCCAGCTGGTGTTCTGCCATCCTGGTCTTTTGAGCTGCTTATCATCTCTGCTATGTTATTTTTTGAATCAACTACTCCGTTACAGAAAATCAAGACGCCTGTAATGACACTTCCCTTGCGCATGGGATGCACCACAGAAGATGCGCAGACGCTGGCGGGTACTTTGCAGCGTCTGCAGCTCCCGCAGGTGCTGGCGGAAGCCTCTGTCGTGGAGATACCGGTCGCACAGGCTGCCGACAAGGTTACCAACGAAAGACAGTACCGTGTGCGCCTCCGCTTCCATCCCGAACACAGGTCGGAAGTGATGAACCCGTGGGCCCAGTACTCAGCTGACTTGTTGGTCATGGTGCACTATCTCGTAGAGGTTGTGATGTGGGTTGAGATCTGGTGCTAAGCCCAGTTGTGACCGCATGAGCAGGTACCCGGAACATCTGCAGCTCACGTTTGAAGAGTGTGCGGACGTGTTTAAACGAAAGTTTGTGCCGATTGTGATTGCGGCCGTAAACAAAGCCGGCAAGCTTGCGAGAGCCGGCAACACAGACATAGGCGTGTCGACGATATCCTCTGCACCGCGCCTAACCGCTGGGGGGAATGGAGCTTCCCAGAAGAAGAGTGAGGACGCGGATATGGAGGACGGAGAAGATCTCTTGGACTCTGAAACCCTCCGGGAGCAGCGCAATCGCAGCAACGATGCTTCTTATGAAGCGCCAGATGAGGAAGAACGGGACCTCGCAAAGGCCGCTCAGAAGGTTTCTCAGCGTAATGATGTGGTGCAGGTATGTTCAGTTGCTGCCCAAATTCAATTCAGTATTTGATATGCCAGCCAAACTGGTCATGTTTCAGCTTATGGGAAGCAGCAGCTGGACCAGCTTAGTCGGCTGGATATTGGTCATAAACAGTGTTTTGATTGTTGTTAATGCACTTTGAAGCGCAACGTCGTCTTCGTGCAGGTTGATGCGGGTGCTGAAAGCGATGAGGAGACGCAACCAGATACCACTCTTTTGCCTCTTGAAGGTGTGGATGCGGACGCCAACGGAAGCATGGCAGTCAATCCTAATGATAGACATATTGTGGACAGCGACTCATACACCTGTACAACCGTGTTGTCCGTGCCCCTTGATTGCCCAAAACTGCTCGTGCTTGAGGTAAGATACGCGCGCAGCACCTACCGGGTATAGCACAAAGTGTCGACCAGGAATAATTATTGCAGTGTGCTAGTGTCTGGAGCACCATGGAGTGCATGTTCTGCAAGTTGGTGATGCAGGTCTTGTTGGACGTGTCTTCTTGACATCTGTTTAATAGTCTCCGTCAACAGATGGTGGAGCGAACAGCAGCGTCGGTGTCTGTACGCAGCACTCCCGGCATCGGCCAATGCTACGTCGTGCAAACTGCGGACACCCAGCAGCCTGCGGTGCAAACGGACGGCGTCAACATGGAAGGCGTCTGGCTTCACGATGATGTTGTCGACACGGAGCGCATCACGACAAACGACATTGGTGGCGTGCTGCACACGTGAGTTTGGTTGTAACAAAGGCTGTCAACCTAACAGTAACACATGCTCATGCAAACAGGTTCAAGTGTATTGAGAGTGTTCTTTTGAGCAGGTATGGCGTAGAGGCAGCAAGGGCCACAATACTGTCGGAGGTGTCGTCTGTTTTCAATGCGTATGGCATTGCTGTTGACAGGAGGCATCTCAGTCTGATTGCGGACTTCATGACCTTCCAGGGCGGCTACAGGCAAGCATGCTGCATGTTCATCGCACTGCAGCACACTTGTCATCTCTAAGACATGAGTTTCTGATTTGTGTTGTCGATTGTATGTCTGCCAGGCCGTGCAACAGGCTTGGTATAGACTCCAGCCCCTCGCCTTTGCTAAAAATGAGCTTTGAGACAGCCGGGCAGTTCCTGACAGATGCCACTCTACGAGGCCTGTCTGATACGCTTGAGAGCCCCTCGGTGAGTACTGCGTTCATTGTGGAGTAGATTAATGCACGAGTATCAACAAGTGCATCCATTTTCGTCAAGTGTTGTAGTGGACCTTCATTAAAGATTTGCTCAACATGCAGGCTCGCATTGTGATGGGCCTGCCTGTGACGCTTGGCACTGGAAGAGTGGAATTGCTTCAGCACTTGGAGGTCCTGGAGCTGTGTTGATGAGTGCTGACTTTTTGTCATCTGAGGTTGGCGACCGGCCCGCCAAGCTTCATGTGCTCAAGGAGCACTTGGCCAGCCAGTGTCTGACATCAACGCCTTGTTGCTGTCGCTAGTGGCTGTGCTCTGTGCGCGCAGAAGTTCCAAGGAGTACAAAAGTATCTGTGTGGACGTCGTGAGTGTTGCAGCTTAGCGCATTATGTGAAGTCTGTATATAGGAGCTTGGCAATGGCTGGAACCTTGGAAGGTGTGCATTGTTGCTTGAACTTGAACTTAGAGATGCAGGTGCAACTGCGTGTGGGTAATGTACTGCGTAGCACAAGCACTGCACAGTTTTCCTGTGTATGGTGCTTCAGACGTCACGTCTCTGATTGGGCAAGGCCTTTTTCGCAAGCACAGGGTTTACCATTAATAATGACATGATGAACGTTGATAGTCAAAGCCATAGCACTACACTTGCCAAACATGGTCAATGTCACATGGTTAACGATGGTAGCTGGTACACTTACTCATGCAATTGCACTGAGTATGCGTCCTGCAATTGCATTCGTAGGTAGCAAATCATGGCAATGCGATTTAACGTGCGAGGATACACGGTAAGATGTGCCAGTTGCACTTGTAGTGGTTATCGAGTGTCCAGGCCGCAATGGCTATGTAATATATTGCAGCCTGTCAGAATGTACATAACACGCCAAGAAAAGAAACCGCAAGAGCATGCACTAACTTACACTTGCATACTGAACATGTACATGCAAGTACATTCACAACTGCCACCTAAAGTGGCAACTTAGGTGGCCACAGAAAAGAAACTACATCAAGCCCAACAATCCCAAGCCCTCATTTTTACACAAATCTACACAGCTTGATACATACAGCTCAACTGACGACTTGTCCAGAAGCTCACATCACCCCCCCACCAACTCACAAACCAGTCAGTCGGGCATGCCGACGACGAAACCTACAGGATCAATCGTAAAGCACAGTCCCCCAAGGTCTAGTCCACGCAAACCTCGCCGCTGGACAAACTACTGTACACGAAGTGGTTTACACAGATGCGAGCATGGGGGGCTGCAAAGGGCAGACACCAACTTTGATGCAAAGGTCCGGTGTCAGCTCCGTCCGAGCTTCTTCAAAGACAAGTGGTGCGTAAGTGTCCACCAGACTTTGGCACTGTCAAGGCAACGCATTGTCAGATAAGCGCATGTCGTCTCCCAGCAATGACACTGTAACACAGCATCACGCAACGAGACTCACTTGCTCAATAACGCTAGGGAAGTTCATGCAAATGTTCTTCAACATGGTGACGATTGCCTCCTGCAGATCGAACATGGTCATTGACATGGGCAAATCCAGTTCGACCGTTACAACTGCAACCTCACTAGAGTTGAAAGTTACATGGATAACTGACCTGCGTCTTCACGTCGCTGAGCTCTAGTGCAGCCTCTTGCACAAGGTATGTGCACATGTCACAGTTGCGGTCAGAAACTTCAAAACCTTCCAGATGCGCCACCAAAGATGCTGATGGAGGTTCAGGTACGCAGATGCCAAGCGCGCGGCACACCTCACCGGGCCCAAGGATCTCCAAAAGCTGGATCATCTCAGGTCCGTACTGGTCCACAACGTTGGTGCACTGCATTGGTCATTGAACAGACTGTAAGCTTCTCTCAACATCCTGTAAGGTACGTGCAGCTCAATTTTCTGTGAGGTAAACGTGTAACTCGACACAATGTTTGTCTCGCCATATTGAGCGTGCAGGCGGCTTGGCATGAGACATACGACAGGATGCAGGCAGTCAGGCTCTTCCAGCACCCAGTTCGTCAGTCAGCGACAATCCATGTTCAATGTATAAGTTGGATGCAAACTTTAGCTTTGGTTAAGTGCATGTATGTTGGCACACTAGGGTGCATGTGTACTGCCTCTGATTGCTAGCTAACTACTTGTTTTTTCTTTTGGGGAGGTTGGTGTGGTTGAGGAGGAGGATGTGCGGGCGTGCATGCGAGACTTTATCGCGCGGGACGTGTGTACACGCGGTGTGGAGAGACTCGTACGAAAGATAGCGTGGCTACCGTACACGCCTCGCGTGAGACAAGTACGTGTTGTGTGGGTGTGGGTGTGGGTGTGAGTGTGGGTTATTTTACCTTCTGCGTACAACGTGTACAAAATGATACCGTGTATGTTGTAGAGTGTGAAGAAGGACAAAGTTGANTTGTTGGCCAACTTGCGCAGAATCTTGGTGGCAATAAATTGGCAAAGGACACACGTATTATGGTCATCCAGAGTGGGCCGGCACATCTTGGTAAGACCGCACAGCTTTTTGGGAGGCAGGTTCGTCTCCAGCACATCAATAACAGCTGGCACCAGGGCTGGAGCCAGTGTCAAGCACTGTCAACAAAATATTGACATGAAGGGTTTATTTCAAAACAGGCCACATGCCAAAACAAGCACGAGGTAGCAGTTCTTACGACAGGGTCTGTGAGTTGCATGCATAGCGACCAGCACAATTGCAATACCTGCTGCTGGATGTCACCACTGAGGCGACCGCACAGTTGCTTGACCAGCTCATCGGTGATTTGGTCAATGGTTTCAGGGTCGCGCAAGGCACGCTCAACCTCAGCTGTGACAATCTCACAAGTCTCACAGGCAGCCTTGCCGTTGACTGCTGGGTACGCTGAAGCTTTGAAAAGTGGCACCGCGGCAATCTTGGAGTCACCTTCAGCGTGTCAAAACACCGTCAACAGCTTGCTCAGAATAGTTCAAGTGACAACGATTGACATATGCTGCTGCCAATTCAACATCAACAGCAACCTTCAGGTCTCAGCAATGCGCACACTCGTTGCCGGCACTACTCGCAATGATATTCTTCTTGCACAAAGCCAACTGCTCCTGACCATAAGCTCTAGGAGTTGCTAGCGACTGCTATCATTTAGGGCAAACAAGACGTTCTGCCATATGCACACTGCTCTAGTGTAGCGATGCGTGCGAACACAACAATGTTGTGAGAACTAAACGTCTGTTCCAGCAATGCCTCAACCATAACTCCAGTACTCGTCCAGCTCAATTGGCCGCACCACAACAGCCTTGCAGTATTTCCATATGGGCATGTGTCTTGACACCGCTCGGCGGCAACCACTACGTAAACGCAAGCAATAAGCGCAACAATCAGTAGTCACCTGCGATATCCCGGACAGACAGCACCGGGGCGGGCACGGCCGCCAGCAGCAGCAGCAGGGCGCAGCAGAAGGCCATCATCCCGCTGCGCCAGGCAAGCACGGAGCCGAGCGCCATACCGGCAAAGCGAGGGAAGGCAAGGTCACGGCCAGGGAAGGACACGCAAGCCTCCAACGACAGCGGCAACTACCGCCACCGCCACCGCCCGCGCCAAACCCTCGCCTACGTGGCACTCACACAAAGCTCCGTCGCAGTGTGTTGCCTTTTGTTGCCCTTTTGGCCCCGCGAGCATAGCACAGGCTCGCGCACTGCGAACTCCCAACCGGAACCCACACCGGGGCATTCTTTTGTACAGAGCACAAGGTTCAAGCTGACATGCATGCTGACTGCTGCTGCGCTGAGTTGCTGCTGCGCTGAGTTGCTGCTGGTGGTAGGCGTCATTCACCTTGGCACAGCAAGGGCACGTCACAGTGCACGTGTGAGGCTAGTTCCCGGGTGGTGCAGCTGTGGGCTGCGTGGTGCATGCTGCGCTGGATGAGAAAACAGGTCTTTCGTGACCAGCCACAGGTTTGGCTGTCAATACTTGCTGTCGAATGCTGCTTCAATGCCACTTCCCTGTCAAATATCGGCGCATGTAATGGCCTGCATACTCTCTGGCGGATCTCTGGAAGCGTTCGTGGCAGTGCAGGCTTCCCACGTTCCGAATGTGTACATGTACATTCCTGCTGTCAGCTTCTAATGCCAAGTTTACCGTGACAGCGTGTTTGAGTCGCTGTGAAGTCTCCTTTCAGCTGCAATGCACTTGTAATCGTCGTTGGAGCCTGCCCAGAAGAGAGTTCTGGCTTGCAACAAGCGTCGGATAACACATGACTTGCTGCCAACAGTTGAACTAGTCAGGCCTTCACCTAGTGGCCCGGGGCGAGAGGCTCCTCGCGTGCAGTGTTGTCAAAGTGCTTGGCGCATCCTGAAAGGTAGCCTCAAGCGCATTAATCGAGTAGCCTCAATGCCAGATGAGTAACTTGTTTGCTACGTACTGAGAGTAACACAGCAACCTCTGTCCCAAGGCAGTAGCAGGCCAAACAGTTTGCTCAGCAGGTTGCATACCCCTGCTGGCATTGATGTGCCCGCATGCATGTACATATATATGCAGCTTAGTTCAAACACTGCCAATCACAGGAGTGGCCATGCTGCACTGGATGGGAGGCTTCCGCAAAAAGGCCAAGGAGGTGCGGAGACAGTGTGTGGCATGTTCGTGCTTGTGTGGGTCTGCGCACATATGTGATGGATGCTGCGCGAGGGGAGGGGGGGGGAAGAGGAGGGGGCGGGGGGCTGCGTGCAAGGTTGTTTTGTCGTGATCCGAGAGCGCACTGCTTGCATGGCATGCAAGCACACATGCAACGCGCACCAACACATGCACATCCCGGGGCAGGCGGTGTTGTGTGTGTTGCGTGCGTACATGCGTGCGTGCGTGTATGTGTGAGGACGCTGAGTATGAGGCAGTTTGTAAGTGACTGACGCGGTACCTGCCCATGTATATATTTGAACAGCCGTGGTGACTTGTGTGCGTGTGTGGTGTGCTGTCATACAGTATAGTGTAGCAGCGCACGTGCAAACACAGGGCACAGCAACGGTTGGCTTGTCTGTCCACGCCTCCTGGATCCTCGCTGCTAGCATCATGATGGTAACAATGACAAAATTGCAGAAGCAGACAGTGCAAGAGAAGCAGCGCAAGTTCTTTTCACAGAAACGCCAATCTGGAGGAATCAGTGGCAACCAAGTGACAGTTGGCAGAGCGTCTCTACCCAAGCTTGGAAAGTTGGCGACTTCGCTAGATGTTGCTGCAATTCAAGCCTCTCTGCGCAAGTTGCCAGGCAGGTACCCAGCAACTCCGGTTGTAAATCGCAAGCAGAAGCGTGTGGAACGACCTACTACACCAGGTAACTGTCTTGGCATTGGCTGTTTACTTGGCTTGATTGGCATGACACAATCGTCCCTTCGTCTGCAGCATCTCCTCCTCGCAATGAGTCAATGGAAAAAATTAAGCCGTGGGAGCAGCAGTATGATGCGCATCAGAGCCTGGAGGCAAATGACACAGACAATGCCTGCAGACCTGCCTCAAACAGGGTTGAGCCAAGGTAACTTTGATGTATTCCTTCACAACCATCATTAACCTTCCAGAAGACTGCACACCAGTTGCCTGCAAAACAGCAGCTACCAGACAATTGTCCGATGCACACAGACGCACCAGGATGCCATTGGGGATTGTGTCAATCCCCAAGTTTGAGTTGCCGCATCAGGATGACAGTGTTGGTGAACCAGTGCTTCAAGCAGCAACGAAACCAACAATTGCTCAGCGTGGGAGGTCAACAGCCCAGAACAACCTGCGCACACACTTTCCTGCAGAGCGTACGCCAGTGCCAAAGCCAGCAAAACGAGGCTTCCCATTAGAACAACACCAAGGCTACAGAGGTCAGCAAAGTACTGTCTTTGTCATGAACATGTGCAGCCAGCCGGTTGTGGCATCACAGACTGTGGTTGAATCACCATAGGTACAGAAACATTGCCTGCCGTCTCTAACTGCAATGGATCTGTTTCAGAGACAGCAAGAGACGTCTTCTCCATACTTGAAGCCAGTGCTGCAGCAGAACGCTCACAGCGCCAGACTGCTCAAAGTCTGGAGCGCCCAATTGGCCTACATACCGCGTACGACGGTTACCCAAAAGAGCGGACCAGCAACCAGCCTGAGCGAGTGTTGCAAACAGCTGCTGACCATGCATCCAGGTACACGGCATCGGACACAAGCTGAACCGCACTGCAGGTGCTGCTGTTGGTAATGCACATTATTCACACCGCTCACAACTGTACATGCAGCCAACCAGTGTCACGGCTAGCATCGCACTACCAGCCATCCCTACAAGAGTCGAGATACGCAGGTCATGTCCAGGTAGCCACATGGAACACTGTTGAGCATGCATGGCATATGCCATCTGTATGCATACTCCAGTCGTCACCCCTGCTGCGTAGAGGGTGGCGACTGGAATGGTAACCGTTTGTGAGCATGCATCCAGCAACTCAAATCGTGTACGCAGAATGCGCCTCCGCAAAGTGCTTTGCGGCAAGACTACGTCTCAGCAGGCAGTGACTTCCAGCCTGTCAAAAGCTATAGGTTTCACAACGATACTGAGGCATCACACATGCCAGGAACGCCGCTGACCTGGCAGCTGAAGCCCTCTAGCAGAAGCCCAAATCTCAGCGACCACCGACGGCACGCGTTCATGTACCAGGAGCACACACATGATGATAGCAACCTGCACATTGAGCAGCTGACACAACGGGACCACGAAGACAACACTGCATCACCAGCGCAGTCAGAATTGATATCGTGCGCGTTCGGTGATAGAGATCGTTGGCAATTATTGTACACAACTGCTCCACTTCTGTCTTCTATGCATTGGTCTCCAGCTGGCCACTCGCCAAGTGCGAGACAATTTGGCGAAGCGGAGAGACATGTGGAGTCTGTGTACATGCCTGAAGCGCTGCTGTCCCCTGTACGGTGGTCTCCATCGTCTGCGCATCCGCTGCACACGAGAGTTGATGATGATCTGGTAGCACCACTTGACAGACGGTTAGCACATACTGAGGTCAACAACTTGGAGCACGATGCGCTGCACCAGCTCAACTGCAGGTACCCTACCCATGAGGACAAAGCAGGTCATGGACGGTCAGCACTTGCACACCGCTCGCAGCACACATATGGCGGGAATTCCTTTCCACGGGGAACCATTGATGCTCGGATCAGGATTGGCCAAGAATCACCCAACATGACACAACTTGATGACTACATGGAGACCCGTGTGCAGTCGCCGTACTTGCCTAAAATGTTGCAGAATGCTAGTCAGCGCGCTTCATTGGTGCCCATCTCACCTCGCATGGTACATCACGCTGACTTCCTGTCACCCTTCAGTACACTTGACAAGCTGGACGACGAGCAAGATTTCGGAGTACCAGGTGACGGGTGCACTGCATGTCCTGAAGGCGATGCCTTTCTGCCATCAGCTATGCGAGTGGACCTCTTAGCAGGTCGGACCCACGACGAACCATGGCAAAACAGTGCTGGCGTGATGAACCCCGCCATCAGACCTAATCTTGACTCCTTGACCCCCCGAGAACGCAAGGCCAGAAGTTACTCTACTGAGGCTGTTCTCGATGCGTTCAACAGCAAGGCAGTGGACTCAGAGACATTCTCTGGTACTGGCACGTCTGGTGCAGGCAACACGCTCCCGATGACATCAGTTGTTCTGCATCATGCAGCTGCTGGCATGCAGGAGCCCGCCATCAGCCTTGGTCTCGACTCTCTAAGTCCCCATGGGGGCCACGCCACAAGATACTCTACCGAGGCTGCATTGGATGTCTTCAACAGCAGAGTAGTGAACTTTGAGACCGGTGCTGGTACCACTTGTGTAGCCTCCAAGCTCGCAACAACGCCAATTCGTTTGCGTGGTACAGTACGCTCAAAGTCTTCAAGTCCGTCATGGACTCAGCTGTATGCACGCGACAACGCAAAGTTGGCAGTGAAATCAAGTGGACCCTCGCCATACTCGCCTTCACTTACTCACACAGAGCAAGCTGCTTCTTGTCCTGTGGCTGAGCCCGGCGTTTCTACTTTTTGGTATGAAGACCTGAGGGCAGATGACGATGACCAACCAGTCGAGAATCAAGCAGATGTTGAAACAACGGCACCAACCTGGCAGCCTGGCAGCCTATCAACATTACTGAGACACCAACACCATGCGGCTCAAGCAGCACATCCAGATCTTGTGCGCGAGCTCATGCGCTCACCGGCTAAAAGCCAAGACCAGCACGTTCTCAAGCACTTCCACGCTGATCTCCAACCCGCGACGCTTCACTCTGGTTCATATCCCGCAAGTCCCTCATGGAGTCGGCTGTATGCTCACGACAGCTCAGGTCCGCCGGTGGCACAGAAGCGACCAGTGTCATATGCACCGTCATTTGCCAACACAGTACAACCAGCTGCGCACATACACGCTACCAGTGCACTTGATGGGGCTAAGTCGCGTAGAGTGCTGCTGGAAGACCTGTTGCAGGCTGACGACCAAGCACAGAATGACACTGGAGGCTATACAAGAGAGGTGTTTCAACCTGAACAACTTGAGAGCTTTTCATACTTGCTACAATGCAACCCTGCTGCACCACACTTTGACACTGTCCAGGAGTCGCTACGCTCACCTCCCGCGTACATGCAAGTTGACTGCCAAGCTACCGTATCGCGTATTTGCAACGCCTTCACTGATGCCCAGACGTCACTCAAGTCGAGTGATGACACAGAGACACAAAAGAGCTTTCGCATCCGACGGGGTCCATGGCTGCACACTGATAGGGGAGGTTTTGCAGAGAGCGCTCAATCCAAGCCTTCCATCACAGCACGCACTAGCCCAACAGCCAACCCAATGTTGCCCAACAACCTTCACCCTACAGCGCTGAAGGACAACAACATCAATGAGTACGGGACACACTTCCCATTGCAGAAGATGGCTGCAGTGGTCGCCAAACAGCATGCGAAAGTACTTCCTCCAACAGCACATCCTGCCAGCGAGCTGCCTGAAAAGCAGCAAAAAGTCGCCAAGGGAGCTGAGAAAGCTGTTTCTGAGCAACCTTCGACGCAACGGGACACACAGTCAACAACCACATCAAAACCACCAGGTGGCAAATTGGATGTGGTATTGACCGCAGAGCCTGCAGCTGCTGAGATTCTACTTGACGGCAGGCAAACGGACACGCCACAAGTAAATGCGCATGACGGACAGGTGCCACAACTGCAAGTTGACACGGCAAGCAGTGCTTGTATGCGCAATGCACAAGACGCAGCGCCCGTCAACAAGCCAGACAACACACGCTCGGACTGCGATCACCATGAGTTGCCACCGCACCTGACTCAAACCAGGGGCCAACGTGCTGTAGCATTAGCAAAAGCCGCATGTACAGAGTCAGCTGGTAGCAAGCAGACTGTTAATTCTGTATGTTGACCTTGCGAGGCAGCGGCCAACCACTTGCCTCGTGGAAAGCATACCCCAGTGAGCAAGCACATGTTGTTAACTCAATCAATATCTGCATCTAGAGTCCCAGACTACAGCGCAGAGTACAGAAAACTCTGCTATTCAGGTGGAGCGGAGTTATGTACAATTGAGCAATTGGTCTCAATTGGCTTGCGCAAACTGTGAACCTCTGAACAGAGGACCTGACTAGTGTACATACAAAAGAGGGACGCATCGAATGCTCATCACCCGGACCAGAACAACGCCTGATTCTCCACCAGCATGCTGAGCAGTGTCTTGCGTGGCCATGACTGCCACACCACAGGCAACTGTCTCAGTGGTTGCAGCATGTGAGCTCGCATTTTGGCTTTGTTGAGGACAGTACAAACCTCCTTATAAGGGATTCCCTTTTGCCGCAATGCCTGCTTAATCGCTGATGCCGTGACCCTCCCGGTGTCAATCCCCACTACGTCGTGCAGAATCTGAATAACATGCAATGGCTGATCAAGTTTGCATAATGTAATTGTCAGGTGACAGCATGCAATGGTAGCAATACCGCTTTTTGCAAAATGGTATGGCCATTTATTACCATCTTCAACAGCATTGCATCATGCAACAGCTTGTGTAAGACAGTTGCGACCCGTACCTCTCTTGCGATACTCTCCTCGTCCTCTGGCGGTGTGTGCACAACCCCAAAGTCCTACATGTCACCAGCATAGCATGTAACTCGTTGTCTTACATGACAACCACCAATGCCAAGTCCTCACTCTCTTACCTCAGATACCTCAGAAGTGAAGTCAAACGGGTCCTCCTCCTCCTCCTCCTCGTTGTCGTCGCCCAGGAGTTTGCGCCCTGCGCCAACCTCATCCTGACTGATGCCGACGGCAGTGACACCTTCTTCATCAACATCGTCGAGGAACGGGTCGTTGTCGTCCGCACCAGCATAAAATGCTTTGTCCTCGACCAGATGATAGCCCGTATCGGAAGCACTCACATCATCCTCATCTTGGCGCGCACCCGGGTTGCCAAGCGATGGCCTTTCGGGCTCAACATCCTCGTCAAAGTAGATCTGTACAACAACCAGTAAATGTATCAGACTCCACAACACTACGCACAACACCATACCAAACAGTATAACAAATACGCACCATGCCTCCATGCATGCACACTGCATGTACATGAAAAGGGTGTGCCATATTTTGATACTCTGGATCAACCTTAAGGCGCCCTGTTTGGTCATGTGCGACTGGCCTGATAGTGTTCGCTGCCGTCACCGTACTCGTCCAAGGCTTTCGAGTACAGGCTTTCAAGCTCCTCATCCTGCCACGCTCCACGCGGCTGAGGTGCCAGCCGGTCCCTCAGTGTCATGGGTGGTACAGGCAATCGATCCTCCTGCTTGGCATTGTTCTTTCTCTTCTGCTTGCGTGTTACCTGCAACATGTTCAGAATGCAAAAGTCATTTAATGCTTCATGCGCGTGGCGGTCAAGAGCCTCTTTCCCAAAATCATCTTCAGGTGCGCTGAATCAACCACACTAGGACAACTGTGCTGAGTTTGCAGTTCAGGAACACTCAAGACAATCAGTTATGCATGCATGCAGGCGTGTATATACATGCATACTGCAGTATATACACACCGCACACTCGTATCAGCAAACACTTGTGCACAGCTCTCTATAGTACAAGAGGTAACAATCAATCCAAATACGCAAATTACCACAAGAACCACATTCAGCAGCCACATGCGCTCACCCCATTGCTCTCCTCCAAATCGTCCATTGCGTCGGGCACCCCGCTAGCACGCACCGAGAACACTACTACCTTAGGGGGCACCATCCATCTCCTGTTGTTCTTCCTCATACTCCTCGCCGACATCGGTGACGACGTCACCGGTGTCGGCGCCCTCTTGCTGCTGGACAGCATGAACACCTCCACCCTCTACACAGCACAACAGTCTCACTACAGTCACACACCATCAGAAAATAAGCAAGGTCTTGCCAAGACAGTGCAAATACCGTCGACAATAGTACAAGAGACACATGGTGTACCTGGCCGACTCCCATCGCCGCCGCCGCCGCCATGTTGGCATGCACAGCGCTCTGCATGTGAGTGACAGCAGCAATGGTATGCTGACGCAAGGTCGGTTGTGCCGGTTCCGGATTTGAACAAATCAAAGTCGAAACAGGTCCACGGAACTAGGCTTTGCGAGATCGGGTTCGTATTTGGGTTAGGGTTAGCACTTGGTGGAACGTCGTGCATTTACTGTGGTGAGGCCGGACGAAGCGGCGGCGCTGGGGTGCCGTCGTGGTTGTGGTTGTAAGGGTGGTTGTTGGTTTAATTGTGCAGTTGAGTGGGGATGGCTTCCTGGGCAGACAAGGCGGAGGAGTCTGAAGGGGACGAGCCGCTGCCGCCGCCTCCGCCTCCTGGGTTTGAGGACGTCCTGGCTGGGACGCATAAGCCTGATGAAGAAGCGCTGGCTCGTGAGGTATGGCGTTAACGATGAGGGTCGACGTCTGCCACGTTTAGTACTTGATGACGTGACGCACTTTGTTCATCTAGTCAATTGCAAGCTATGAATCGATTGTAGGAGCATCCACCTCTGCATGCATGTGTGCAATCTTAGTATATACATGTCACACCGTATTTCAGTTGGTGTAATTGGTTATTGCTTTTGTATTCAGGTGGAGAGTTTGGGCGTCTCAGAAGATAAAGGAGCTGTAGATGAGCCCACCATGAACCTCCCTAGCGACAAGTTGAATCCCGACACAGAAACACCTGAGACGGAGATAAAGAAGGTGTCTATGCTATTGTATTTATTGCCCCGGTAGCCCTCTATAGGGCGCCCAAGCAGTCTATGACTTCTGCCCTGCGTACTGGTTGTCATGCATGCCTGCTTGTGCTTCCCACAGTGCAAACATACACGTAGTTTCTGCTGCTTACTGTAGTGTCTCTGTCACGCATGGACTCTTGTGCAAATGCCTTGGCAGGGTTTGAGAGTTTTCTCTGCGTCTATACGTAGGTTTACGCCAATGACACACCATATACGTCCGCCAAGAGTTTTGAGGACCTGTCCTTGAGTGAGGAGTTGCTGAGGGGACTCTACTCGGAGATGAACTTTGAACGGCCGTCGCGGATCCAAGCGGATACCCTTCCTATGATTCTCAACCCTCCGTATGCAAACCTCATTGCACAGGTACAGTTATTTGGGGGTTTAGTCAAATGGCGGGTTGCATGCATGCTCCTGCAGCTTTGAATAACGCTACTTGAACACATGCAGGCGCACAATGGCAGCGGGAAGACCACATGCTTTGTGTTGGGCATGCTAAGTAGAGTGGACCCCAAGTTGAGGCAACCACAAGCACTGTGCATATGCCCGACACGTGAACTAGTCCTGCAGGTGCGATGCGCGTGCACACGTTCCTGGCCCGTTGTTGTTTTGTAAACGTTGTGTGAGGCATTGCTGCACATGGTATGTTGGCAGTAGTAGCGAGCATTGTCAACCACTCATGTGCCTTGTCGCAGAACAGCGCCGTGTTGAGTAAGATGGGCAAATATACGGGCATCACCTGTCACATCACCGCAGATGATGACAGTTCCAGGCCATCCTACTCAAGGTCGGAAAAGATTGCGGATCAGATTGTGATTGGCACGCCGGGCAAGTTGAAAAACTGGATAACGAAAACCCGCACCCTCCCCACCAAATACATCAAAGTGTTGGTCTTTGACGAGGCTGATCAGATGATGGATCGTGTATGTATGAAGTAGATTGTGTACTCTTTGCTTGTTGCGTCTGCCGTGCACGCTTGCAACTCACATCAAATGTATAAACAGGAGGGCTTTGCCGATGACTCGATACGAATGATGCGTGAGATCCAAAAGAACAGCAGCCAGTGCCAGGTAAATGCATATGCTGCTATCTGCCTTTCTGGATGCCTAGCTTGTATGTCGCTGAACACCAATCTTTCCCGTCATTAGGTCTGCTGATGGACTCTTCTGCATCAGGTGTTGCTGTTCTCTGCTACATTCAATGATAAAGTCAAGAGCTTTGCGCTGCGGCATGTCCCAAATGCTAACAATGTGAGTCATATGCTCGCGTGTGCAGTTGCCTTTGTTTGCTCCTTGTTCACGGTGTCTGTGCAGGTGTTTGTACCCAAAGAAGACCTATCGCTGGATGTTATCAAGCAGTATAGAGTGGTAAGCCTTGCACCGTGTCCTTAGCGCATGTGCCATAACTTGCATATTACGGCTGCATGAGATTTGCCCTCAATTGAACTGGCTTGCCTGCTATTGCAGGTCTGCCCAACTCCACAAGCCAAGGGCGATGTTCTAAAGAACACCATCCTTCCCTTATGTGAAAATCTGGGCCAAACCATCATCTTTGTGCGAACACGAGAAAATGCACGACTGCTGCACAGAGAGTAAGCGAGCATAGTAGCCATGACCGTTCTCAGTCGGCAGAGTCTTAACAAACTGCATCATCAGGATGACAGCGGAAGGCCATAAAGTTACTTCAATAGAGGGAGGGATGCAATTTGAGGACAGGGATCGTGTGGTTAATGAGTTCAGGGCAGGCACCACCAAGGTATTGCATGCTAAGCACAGTAAGTTCTGAGCCTGCTTTGGGTAAGTACTGTCGGGCGAGCCTGCAGCTTACTTCTATCTGTACTTGTCACTTGGTCAGATTCTCATCTCAACAGATGTGTTGGCTCGCGGCTTTGACCAAGCCCAGGTACGTGCATTCTGCCAGCATTAGCACTCGCACTGTTACTCGTGCGAATTGTCATAACATGATTGGGGACACTGCTCAGGTCACCCTTGTCATCAACTATGATGTCCCAGTGGATCGGAACTTCCAACATCCAGCGTACGAGACGTATCTTCATAGGATAGGTCGCAGTGGGCGCTTCGGGCGCAAAGGTATGTTAACGAACCCAGCATGCATGCGAGATACCTGTGCAGTTCAAAGTCAAAGTCAGCTTGACGGACTAAGGGGTGCTGTGCAGGTGCGGCGTTTAATTTGGTGACAGGCAACAAAGAAGTTGCCATCCTCAACCAAATCGAACAATACTTTCAACACGCCATTCCCGAGGTAAGCGGTTGACAGCATGGGTACTTGCTTCGTTGTGAGCAAGAGTCCGCTGCCGAAGTGAGCTAGCACGCATGGTTCCAACCATGCCCCGTACTTTATGCAGGTTCCATTTGGGGACGATGATGCATTTGAGCGTGTTTTGAAAGAAGCTGGACTGGCATAGTTCTTGCTATGGTTGAGTTGTTGTTCCCTGAGGTGCATGCGCCTGCTTCATTCTGTGTTGCAGTGGCTGCACGGTAACGCACGTTGGTTGAGCTGCTTGACCTTCAAGTCCAACCAATGTCATCACAGTCAATATGTCAGTCGTGCATGGCTTGTGGTGGTTGCTGCTGTAATCAATCACTTGCTACCACCGTCCCCTCTGCCTTTCTGATGCCTTGCATGCTCTCAACATGAGTTTTTGCATACAAAGCATGCGATGTGGTGCATGTGAACATGCAGTCATGCACTGCAACAGTCAGCAAGCAGGCAGTCACAGCCATTGTATTGCACCATCGGGCTATACAATTCAACTCTACTTATCTTCACTACTGCCCCACCTCGTTCATGCATCATGTTATATGCATGATGTTGGCGGTTATATTTACTTACCCATAACTTGGTTGCGGTAGTTCAGCATGCAGCGGTGTCAACAATAAGCGAGACTTCCTCTCCCTCCGCTCCATCCCTCTCCATGTCCCTCTCCGCCCTCTTTTCCCCACTTGTCGTCACTCGCTGCTCCGCCATTGAAATGCTTGTCCAGCTGCTGAAGGCCCGGGGCAGGCCCGAGAGGGGCCCCTCTGCCCAACAAACTGTATCATCAGTGACATAAGCGTTCGCTATCAGCGCTGCAACCATAGCTTAACTATGCCCAACGGCACACCACAAACACACTACCCATCATGCTAAGCGAGCGATGTGTCTGCCTCAGTATTTGGAAGGCCTTGAGCCACAGGACCCCATCCCGGTACCGCTGCCACCGCCGCAACCCCACGCTCCTATATCGTTAGCGCATGTGCCCGTTGTAAGGCGCATGCCACACGCTGAAGGCTGATGCGGAAGAAGCCCCTCAGACGTTGTGGCTCCGCCCCTCGCACTGTGGCGCACACAAACACAGCACATGCTTGAAGTCCGCTCCCCGCGTCCTCTGCGTCTCCATCGCGAGCGGGTAGAAGGTGTCTCCTGGCGGATAATCACCATACTTGCGATGCTTCGCCGCTTCCGGCATATGCACAGCCGCACGAGCTCGATCCCCACACACCGTGACTATGACGTCCAGCAGCAGCTTCCTGTCGCGGCCTGGCACGGATGCCACCAGGTCCAACCGTGCGGCCCTGCCCCTCTGCCCCGCCCTTCTGCCCCGCTCCTCCGCCTCGCCCCTTTCCTCGCGCCTCAACTGTCATGTGCGACAGCTGCGTGACTGGCTGCACTGCATCAGTGCCGTTGCTGGCAGTTGGATGGTGGGGTTGGTGTCTGTATGTCCTTTGCACGGGCACGTGTAATGAATGGCCTGCTCCCCATGCAGTGCCAATGCGTGATGCGTCATGCGCGTCACCGTTGGGGATGTTGCAAGTACTTCACCGTCCATCATGTCCAGTAGTACTGCTGCGCAACACCCTTTGCCTTAGAGTCGATAGGAGCTTCTTCATTGGATGGCCATCACACTGCATGCATCGATCAAGTCCGCCATGGCCATCGCAAGATGTAATCCATAAGTACTGATATGTAAGTACACACGCGTATGAAGCGTGCTATGTACTATGTAAGTACTACTATGTAGTACACATGCGTATGAAGCGTGCATAGTGCGAATCAATCACGCCCAACTTCATTGTTGTTGGAGTGGACTCGAGACTGGTAATGACGCACAATTTCTGGCTAGGCCAGTATAGAAGGGTAGGTCCCTTTTGCTGTACAGTCGCGTGCAAAACCCCTCCCTCGTGTAAACCACTGCCAAGACCAAAAAGGGAAGCAAGGTGCTCTGCGCTGTTTGCGCGACAGTCATGTGGCGAATGCAACCGTCCTCCTGGCACATGTGGGGCTGTATATAGCAAGCAGGCATGTCCGCCACAAAGACATCATTGATGCAACGCAAGACTCCGCGTGCCAATTTTGACAGCAGCTGTGTGTTGCCTTGCCAGCTAGTAACCTCAAATAGTAGCCTCAATTGCTGCATGAACTCCAATTCACACGATAGCAATTAGCCATTGGCTAAATGCACAGCTACATTATTTTACCTAAAATGCATATGCGCTGCCTATACAGCTCGTCGGCTCGGCAGCAGTGCGCAAGTACAAGTTGTTCAACAGAAACTTTAGCATGTCATACAGGCACTGCGCAGTGAATGGGCGCCAGTCATCATCATTGTTTGAGATTGCTGCTATTGTCCAGTGGTGCTGCACATATCTATTTAACTGTACATTCACATGCGGACACGTTGCTCGCACCTTCGCCGCTTGCATGTGAAAAATAGCGTTCACTAGGCGCGTCATGCGCTGCAGTAACTCAGCGGGCTGTATCTTTGTATACAGGGTGGTGAAACCCCATATTTGCAGCTGCACGTGTTGTCGCTTGTCACTGATTGTGCTTGTGGTGTTGAACACTTTTTGCAATCGGCAAAATGCCATTGTGTCCGTCATGATCCCATTGTTGCGTATCGCCGGCAGTCCTACTGTCTTTGACCAAAGATCGTGCCACACTTGCTGCATGCATTAGTACGCCCCCC
>RHPI01000385.1:135647-168518 GCA_009103225.1 Chlorokybus atmophyticus
CCCTTTGTCAGCCGGATGCTGGCATCTAACAATGATGTGCGCGACGCTGCTGTTATGAAACGCGGCTTGGGCAAGTCGTTATGCCGTTTGTACATCATGTATATATGCGGCAATCTTGCTAATTATCGTGACATGGTTGTTTGACAGGCATGTGCTTCGTTCCATGGAGCATAGTGCTACAGCTGATGTGTCAAGGTGAAAACCTTAATAAGGGAAAAGCCCTTGACATTGTTGGCATTTCTCCCCCGTTACATTTGGTATCGGAGCAAGGTCCTCCTTGTGGGTGGGCCTTATTGTGTTGTGGTTATTTATTGTGGTAGAGCAACGCCGCCAGCAAGCCACTAGGCCGCTAGCGGCGCCGCCGTTCACATCCTCCAGGTCAGAAGCCTGGCAAGCCATCTACTGCGCAGCCTCCTGCGCAACAGCCTGCGACGCAGCAGGTACCATCGTATCGGCCGCCGGACTGACTGCCGCGCGTCAGTTCCTGCCCCCTTGCGGTCGACCGCCGCCAGGCCAGCGGCAACCAAAGCCTGGCAAGTCGCCACGACTAGCCAGACTTTCAACATAAACAAGCAACAAATTAGCTTGAATAGGTTGTTTTGTGCTAATCTGGCCCCTCTTCCTTGTGGAGAGGTGGATGTGCGTGAGTGTTTGCTGGCTCGCGTGCATTGTGTGCGTATTTGTGCACAATTAATAGCAAAAAGTGCCTCTCGAGATAATCCCCTCAATAATTGAGGGAGCCTCTCGGATGTTCCTCTGCGCTGCAATAGAGCACTTGGTCATTGTGTTGCTTTGCTTTGCATCGCAATCGGTGACAGCACTCACTCACACGTTAACACCATTCTTTGAGTGGCATTACACTCAATTTTACAACACGAGCAGCCCCAGGCATCGTTGCAATATGTTTTCCCTGCCAGCCGACGAAATATCGGCAGCGGCCGTGCACCTGAGGATATTAATTTAGACTGTCGTGGCTCAGTGCGCCTGTAATCTCGATACAGGGACGTAATAGTAACTTCCGTTACTATCAGGCCCTTTTTGTTACAATTCGGTCTTTAACAGTTGACTATGCCTAGTTAACAGGCGCTTGTTAGTTACCTATCAGGCCTTAACAGGTGACTTTATATAATTAACAGGCACCTGTTAGTCACACATCAGGCCTTAACATGTGACTTTATATAATTAACAGGCACCTGTTAGTTACACATCCGGCCTTACGAGGTGACTACAACTAATCAACGGGCACCTGTAAGTTACACATCAGGCCTTAACGGGTAATTACACCTAATTAGCAGGCACTTGCAAATTACATATCAGTCCTACTTAGGTGACTCAGCCTATGTGACAGGCACTTGCAGGTTACACACCAGTCCAGCGCAGGCGACTAAGCCTAATTCACAAGCACCAACTAGGTAATTATTAACAAAATAAGGCATTCTTTAACAACTGAAGGTGATCAATGCCTAACTGTCGTCATATGTGTTTGCATAGCTTAACCACACGCGACTGTTACTGACTGCCAGCATTGTTATGTGCCTGTGTTGTGTACATGTACCTGAAATGTGTACAGTGCCTCTCAGTCACTTGCCAAGGCTTGTAGTTCAATTATGTGACTTGAATGCAGTTCTGTTGTATATCATAGGGATGCAAGTATTGACATGCATGAGCATAATAACGATTGACTAAGCTGGTTTAAGATGCACAACACTCAGTCACAAGAGCCTTGTAGCTATGTACACTACCAGCTAAACGGACTACAAACTGCGCTACAGCTCCTTTCTATCATCGCTTTGCTCGTCATCATGGAACAAAGCACCATGCGCTGGGGCCTGTGGAGGAGACACTGGAGCTTGCTCTTCCTCCTCAAACGGTTGTGCCAGCCAATCAAATGCCGCTTCTGCCTCAGCGAGCGTGTCACGAGCTGCTGCCTCTTGCGGCCGGCGCTGATTGGGATCTTTCATGTATTCGACACAAGATGCAGTGCGGCGTTTCACAAGGGTGAATGGCTGGAGGGCTGCGTACCGTTGCCTCATCTCCCGCTTCATTAACATGAGCATGGTGTTGATTTCGCTAAGATACTCTTCATGTGTGTCGATGCTGGCAGCTAGAAGAGGGTCTCCATCTTTGCCCTTTATGATGCGCTCCACCTGCGTAGTTTACAAGCATGTCTTAATGGCGTCGAAAGCCACTATTCACTGCAACGCGTCTGCAAGCCTGTAGTTTAGGGCTACAACATTCCTGAATTGCTAATGATGGATTTCAGAGTGCTCAGCGTAAACAACAGGTATGCGAGGTGGTTGACTGTCAGTTGCCGGCGACCAGGTGTAGTGACGGCGTAAGACCAGCATTGCACGATCATTTGCCAGATTATGGGATTACCCCATTCATGGAAGTATTTCCTCCGCTCCGGGTCTGCATTGTCGGTCACCTCAAATCTCCGCCATGACTTGTCTGCGACGGTCATGTAAACAAGGCATCAGTCACAATATGGATAGTTCAAGTTGAGCCTGCACCTGGCTAGAATAGTGCCTTTGTCTTACTTTGGAGCGCGCTGCGCATCTGGGCTTTTGGGGTCTCGGGGTCCATTAAGGCGTCGATGTGCCTGATTGAATCTGATTGCGTTACAATAGGCGAGATGCGTATGTGTGTATGGAGGCTGAGTAAGAAGGCAGTGTTGCATAGCAGACATGGTGGTGAGGGATCCAACTCACTTGCACTTGTTGCTGTTAAACAGTGTCCACTTGTACTCCTTCTCAAGGACATGCTTGATCTTGGTGACGTTCTCAGACCCGACCTGCGTAGCTTTCTTCAAGGCGACACTCCAGTGGAAGGGGCACTCCTTGGGCGTCCAGTACACCTCATAGAACTTGGCCGCATCGGCCTCGTCGCCATGGTCGAAGCCAACTACCTGTCATCGGCAGGTTGGTCAGTGTCACGGTGCAGTGCGGTAATGAAGCATTCACAGCACCTGACACATGACGTTACGAATAGTGTCCTCCTTGGGATAAATGTGGCTCTCTACCCAATGGCCGTTTATGATTTCGACGACGGCATCTCGCAAATGCTGACCACAGAAGAACAATCCATTACACACATACACACAGTGTCACAGTGTCACACAGTGCTTACCTCGCTGCCACTCTTCCACTTGCTTGGGGAAGGGTTGCTGACGGCCGAGGTTGCCACGTCACGGCCAAATGCGTTTGGGTTGGGGGTTCCAATCGACCCTCTACAAGCACAACCACATGAGTCATGCTGCCAGCCATGAAAGATGCAACCCTCACAGTTGAGAAAGAAGAACAACGTGCACAGTGTATCCAGAACGCACGCAGTGAGTCACTGTGCCAGTCTTGAAAGAAGCAAGCATCCAAGTTGGAAGTTGAGCAAGAAGCAACGTGCACAGTGCATCAAAAACGCATGCAATCTAGCTTGCCCTTGCGACTGCGGTGTCAGGTGGAGTTGTTGTGATGTGCTGGGCATCAGCGCGGGGTCTTGCTGCGATTGGTTGGCGACGGTTGCCTGGTTGAACACTGGGGGCAATGTGGACAGTTGGCGCCGACCTCCACGACGAAGTGCACCTACGGATGGACCACGAGGCATCTCTCTAACTGATAGTCGGTTGCCGCCTGTTTAGCTGATAGTGGCGCCTCCAACGCTGCCGCCGCCGGTTGGCCCGCCCGAATGTACGAGGCGCGAAAACGAAAATGAGGCGGTTTTGAACGTCTAGTGTCCCGCACTAGAGTCGCACTTGTAGTGCGTCCTTGCTCCTATGGTTGATGGTACGTCTTATGCATTCGTGCCATCCATGCTTCGTACAACCATTAATACCAATGGTTGTGTCGTAACATTTATGGTACGACAGAGGCATCTCTCGTCCAACCCCAACCATTGCCGTACAATGGCTCAATGAATGGTACGACAGAGCCATTGTACAGAGGCATTGCTCAGCCCAAATGGGAGTTAGCGTGCACTCACCCAAACACGCTTCATTGATGGCCGGATGATGGCACGCAGGGGCACTAGGTCGATGATGGGTCGAATGTTAGGCATAATGGGCCTGGGTTTGAGTAGGAGGCGGAGGACCAGGAGTCGGAGGCGGCGGCGGTGGCGGCGTGGCACATCTTGCGAGAAGTTGTAGTCGTAAGAGTTCAAGCAGCGAAGCCAGCTACTACCGGGCGCCACGTCATGGATCATGGCAGGCGTCAGCAATGGGGCTGTCCAACATGCATCACCAATATTGGACAAACCAGCAGGCAAGCCATTAAGGACCATCTTTACACAGAGAGCTGCTTGGTGGCTCGCTTTCTGCAACAAGGAGTGGATTACGAGCTGCACTCCTTGGAGCCTCTTATCAGAACCATGCGAGACCAATTGCGGCTATGGGAACAAGCACAAAGGAATGCAGAGGTACGCTCAACAGTCACATGCATTTCCTTGCAAGAGCAATTTATTTTTTAGCGCAGTCCATGTGATACATGTAGCGTGGCTGCAGGCCTCCACTATTCACCCATACCCACCCTACAGTCAAGCCAACATTGCGAAAGCCAGAGCAGATAGACAGAGCTGGGCGGTATGTTGTTGCCAATCTCGCTGTGCATGTTGACTGCATGCACCTCCAATGCATGCCTACCTTTGCATACTAGGATGTGCGTGAGCGTGCGAAGTCGCGCGCGCGTGCCGAACGAAGTAGGCTGGGTTTGAGCACATGAGCGTGTGGCCATTTGTCCGGCATTCAACCAATAGTGCATCAACTAGCAATGACGCAATCCATGCAATCATTTGTGCATCAACCAGCAATGCCGCAGGTGACTGTTCGAAGCAACCAACTGATGACGGTGTGACGCAGTTGACTATTGCAATTGCAGTGTCGCAAGCATGCAGCTAACCCACATGTAATTGGTTGACAGCACCACAGTACACTAGGTCCTGTTGGAGCTCCTATGCAAGCCTGGCTTCAATCCCATCAACTAGTCCTTCAATCCCACTTGCTGATGTGCGCGGCGTCAATGCGGCATCAGTTTAATGTGCATGTTGGCCTGTTGAATCCCGACATGTCCATTGGGGCAGTGGCGCATAATGTGCCCATGGCTCACGAGCTCCGTGACGAGTCTGCGATCGAGGGTGGCGGGGAGAGTGCACCCAATACCACATTGTCAGCCCCCATGGCTTCCCCTGCTCCATGCAGCCCACGGGCCACTGAGGTAAGTCGCTGCCTTTTTTGCTCGTGCCTTGGTAACAAGTGCGTTAGGCACTGCACAAGCTTATATTCGTCCTTTGCAACATTGTGAGCCATCTCATCCTGGGTCCTGTATACAACCCCCCTTGCTGCATGCACAAGTGGTCTCACCTGCCGCTCTCTTGCTCCCCTCGCAGCCAGAGCGCAACCACCTTCCGCGGCACCAGTCCTTCATGCACTGCCATCTCCTCCACAAGAAGCACCGGTGATTGCGGGGCAACAATCCTTCTTGCCGCCACCGGCGAGACCACAGCACAATGCAACAATCGATGTGGCTTCTGCACCTACCTTACCCCACCCGCTGCAAGTTGAAGCCGGCAGTCTGCCCCAAGCTTTGGTACTTTATCAGTCACTGTGACTCTTGCCGTCCACATTTGGACACACCATTTGAGTGCTGTATGCGCATGCAGCAGGGGTCACCACCTGCCAGCGAGTCATCAGAGGAGCTAGACGCAACCCGCATACGGCCATCAATCATGTTAGGTGGCCAGCTCGCCTCATGGGACCACTTCAATGCGCCAACGGATGGTAATTGCTTGTATCATTGTGCATTTCGCGCCAGGCCATCCATAGCGCAAAGGGTCCTGGATGATCATAAATGCCCCAGCTCGAGCAGATTTTGGGCCATGCTGGACACCATGGACGACGACGGCACGGGGGACACTCTCCGCAAAATCACCGCCAAGGTTGTCAATGCAGGCGTGGCGAGCAGAATCCTAGACTTCTGCAGAGCCACTGGTGCCGCGGGAGAGATGGCGCAGTATTATGACGAACTGCCTGCGACCATGTTGGCTGATGTCAATTGCAACATTGACATAGCCATGACCAAAGTGCAACAGATCGTGCGGAGAAAAGATGTGTGCGTCAAGCACCTGCAGATGACCATGTTTGCCAACAAGCTGGGCTTGTTGATTGGTTGCGTGACCGTTTAGCGCGAGCATGGGGAGTGGATGCCATGGCCCAGCAGCGCAGTTTGGGTTGGAAATAAAGAAGCCCCCAACTCAGTCCTGGTGGTGGGCAACACTGCTCCTGATGAGCCAGAAGCACACTTTTGGCTCCTCAAGCCTGCAAGCACCGAACACTGGTCGTGGCCTATGCATGAAGTGCCACCGGAGGTAACAGACCAGATCGGAGAGTGGCGGAATGGCGTTGCACAACAATTCAGCACCCTCCCTTCATGCCGCGGAGACTCACTTGCCACCGCACTCTAACCATCTGGAGGCATCTCCATCAAGAAGCAGCTGTAGCTCGCCCTCTCCCTCTAAGCTTGCCACATTGATCCCAGCCTGTCTTGTTGGTAAAGAGATTGATCGAGGTGTCCTGAAAGCTGCGCTGAAAGACAAAGGCTTCATGCGCGACCTCATGAAGCAACATGAGGTCGTAGAGGAACGGGAGGCAACCAACAAGCGCAAGGCTGTGGAGCAAGAAGAGAACGCCTTACCTCCTCTCAGTGACAGTGCCACGGAGAGCGCCTGCCAGGATGTGCAGGTTGACAAAAAAAGAAGAAGAAGGTTGTTGGAACAAAGGACGCTGACAGGATTAAATAAGGAAAGGTGAGGCATTGTTACAACGTTAGAAGAAGCACAGCGCCTTGAAGCCTCAATGGGGCTGACTGTGTGTCCTGAGTAGGCACAGGCGGGTTTACAGCGTCAAGTGGCTGCTCAGCATCCTCCAGAGAGACAGCCGGTGAGGCACGAGCTGCCTAAGCTCAAAGCACCGACGCGCAGACGCTTTGAGGGGCTGACTCGTAGTGCAAAGGAGTTGATCGCCCTGCAATACGCCCAAGACGCGCTGCATCACCGCATGCGGCATGCCTCGAGGTGGGTGACGAAAGTATGCAATAAGTGGGAGCAAACGCGGAGAGTGCGGTCTGAACAGACCTCTGAGGGTTGGCCATGGTTGGAACCCATACACGATATGGACCTCCGTAGTACGTTGTTGCCCCTCGCCGTCCTCGATATGATGGTGTTGTTGCTGCCGCAGATGTGCAAGAGCTATCCGCGGAGCAAAATTTCGACCTGCTGCAGCAGATGTACCTGTCGATGTCGACTAATGCGGGTTGAGATGTGTGCCACTACCTAAGCAAACATACTGGGTGGCAAGTAAAACCATTCGAGCTGTACTTGGCATGCTTTGACTGGCAGTGGCTGTATGTCATACGGCACGTCGAGCTGATTCTGTGGAAGCGCGAAGAAAATGACGATGCGGGGGAGTACACGAGTGACGACAGCCATGTCGAGGGCCTGGATGAACGCATGCTTGACGAGACCATCAAGACCAGCAGGTGGTGTATGGCGGCAGATGGGCAACAGGTGATCAAGCAGGCAGTGGAGCGTTATGCTGCGCCATTCAGATGGGAGTCGCTACGCCTGCGACGCGATAACAGAGTTTGGTGGCAGAGGCAGCTTGCACACCCGCGTGCACCATGTGTGCTGATTTGTCGCATTGAAGAGCCACCCCCCCCAGCGGATGGGGAGACGCCCTGTTGCAAGAAAGCGATGTGCCATGTCTGCATCATAGCACATCAGAAGACTGTGGCAAACAAATCAAAGAATCTACAAGCGTGTCCATTCTGCAAGCAACCTCACCCGTTTTGGTCGCCACGCCTGATGCAAGACGCCAACGTGTCGGCGGTGATTTGGCCCCCGTCTTAATGCCAATTGTGCATGTATTGTAGTTTTGTGTTGGCTTCCTGTGAACCATGTAGGTACATGTATAGTTGCAGCATGGTGCATGGTGCACCAGAGATCTGCTGTTGTTAGAAGCATTGGCTGTACATGTGTATGATGACTGCCCGGCGCATGAGTCAGTGCATGGCTTGCATACCTCGCTGGTTTAGAGCGTGGTTGACAGCAACAAACTCGGACAGCGCTCTGGGTTCC
Organism: Chlorokybus atmophyticus; assembly: GCA_009103225.1. Taxonomy (NCBI): domain Eukaryota; kingdom Viridiplantae; phylum Streptophyta; class Chlorokybophyceae; order Chlorokybales; family Chlorokybaceae; genus Chlorokybus; species Chlorokybus atmophyticus. Next base: position 143,766 of record RHPI01000385.1, read on the forward strand.
ATGGCATGACAGCACAGTATTACTCTACGATCGTGGTAGTATGCGAGTATCCTTGTACTGTAGTACCATTAACAGATGGAGTACCATGCATGATACTGCAATAGCGTATCAGGTACAGTCGTGCTTCACTTGAAGTTTGACCCATTTATGGTTCGTAAGCTGGCAACCCTAAATTGATGCCCATACCCTAAAGTCTCGCTCAGTTTGTGGGCAGCCGTGCCAATTCCTATTTTACATGATGTCGGCGGCAGCAGTTGAATCCCCCTCACCTAGGAGACCATGCTTGGTGTGCCCACAATGCAATGCGTACGTATGTGCCAATGGCCGTAGGCAGCAAATGCGAGCACACTTGACCGAATGCCAGCGAGTGCAGACAGTGTGCCACGGTTTTAGTGCTGCTTGCTGGCATCACACCACACACAATGTCGACGTGTTTGGCTGCCGCCTCGGCCAAGTGCTGTGCAAGGAACCCGAGTTTTTCCATTGCGTGCAGTGCGTGTGCGAATCGTGCTCGCGCTCATGCTTCGAGTGGCGAGGGGAACCCATGCGCTTCTTCACATGGACAACACCGGGACATGTGGTTAGTGGACAGGTGGTGGATGCTGTGGAGGTAATCCACAAGAGTGGACCGCGACGTATCACTGCATGTTATGTTGGGCGTATGCTTATTTCATGCATGTTGAAGCTGTTGTCGCATTCAGAGCAGTCTTGCACGGTGTGGGCGTGGGCAGTTCCATCCCCTGGCCGCTGTAGAGGAGGCAGACCATCGATTGTTGGACAGCGCACTGCATCGGCTGCGAAAGGTAGTTAAGTTGGGATGCGAGCAACTGATCGGCGTGAGTGTCATGATGCATTAGCCGCTGAATGGGGAATGGTATGCGGGCGTTGTGGAATCATTCAAGCAAGCGTCAGGTCAGCATCGCTTCGTGGCGCGCGAGATTGAGGACGCATCATATATGCATGGTGCAATGGAAAATGTCTTTGCAGGGCAGCACCATACAGTATTCGATGACGGTGATCGACCACAAACCATCAACTTCAAAGGGCACAACGTATTCGCGTACACATCAGTTGACGGGGCACGCCATGTTCAGCGCGCCGAAGGGGAGAACGTCAGTCGCAAAGTAAGCCCGGACGGCATCATTGCGAGTCCCTGGCCAGCACCACGGCCAGCCTTGACCACATACACGCCATTTGACAACAAGCTTGGACGCACACGCAGACCAAGGGCACTCGACCTATTCTGCGGCGGTGGCGGTGCCAGTGTCGGTCTATACCATGCAGGCTTTGACGTGACCGGGATGGACATAAGTCCTCCTCTGAGTACCCGCTGCCCTTCATACACCGCGATGTATGCACCCTGAGTGCAGAAGAACTGAGCAAGTACGAGCTCATTTGGGCCAGTCCACCATGCCAGGCCTATTTAGGTGCTATCTCGGCACCTCAACGGGCGGCACATGGCACATCCAGGAGACACCAGGATATGATACCGCTCGTCCAACGTCTGCTGCTTGCAAGCCAGGTCAAGTTTGTGATTGAGAATGTGCCAGGAGCAGCTTCCTCATTCAAACCCAATCTGTCCCTTTGTGGCACAATGTTTGGCCTATCAACTTTCCGACACCGTCTGTTTGAGACACAACCAATGGTAGCTACCCCACCAGCACGCTGCTCGCACACGGGCAAGGCAGTTGGACTGCTATCGCCGCACCTGTCCGCTAGCGCGAAGAAGACAATTGTGACATCAAATGCGCCGCAGCAAATGTACCCGGTCTATGGCCTTCCAAGCACCAGGGGCGGCATTGCTGCGTGGCAAACAGCGCTAGGAGTGCCATGGATGACCTCGGCCGTTACCATAGCGAATGCAGTTTCTCCCGCAATGGTGGAGTGCATAGGGCGTCTCATGCTTGAAACAATGGGTATGCGCTGTGACTACCCTCATGTGTCATGGAACTATGAGGCTTGAGTGTGGTGCACTGTATTGATGCTTAATGCCACACGGCGGATTGATTGTTGAATGTTGCATGACACATTCGATTGTGGTGATAGTTGTGCAGTGACAGCTGCCCGGTACTGTACACGTCCACATGAGTCTTAACATACGATTAGCAGTGCCTAACTGACTGATATGCTCCAAACTCAGAGTAGTGAGACAAATACATGTGTCACGTGGAAGTGCAACGAACGTTCCCCCAATACTTGCCCTCTTGTACACGGGCGCTGTCCTTGTCAAACATGGGGAGCAGCTGGACAATGCCTTTTACTTGCTCCAGAGTCACGACATCGAGATGTGGACCCCCTCGACGCTTTTCCCATTCCAGAGCGATGCACTTTGTGTCGCTCGTCACATCGAGCTTCGTGTACCAGCGGACAAACACGACCTCCTTCCACACGCGCTCGCCGCTACCACCCCACACCACCACGCGCAGAACAAGGAGTGCCCGAGCCCACCACGTCACATACACACCGTCCTCATCACCTTCCAACTCAAGTGTAGCGAACCAAGGCAGCCCATGGAACATCCCAGTTGCGCGTGCCATGCTGACTCCAGATGTCATGTACACCGCTGCGCCTCCGTTCACCACGCGAACGTCACGCCACCTGTCGGCCAACTTCAGTTGTTCCACCCTCAACCAGTTGTTCAGGGTGGCAGGCAGCTTGTCGGCGAATGGAGTCTTCACGGCGACTTGGCGGCTACGCGCAGATCCGCTCTAGTACAGGCTGGACTCCCTCTTTGTCAGCACATCCATCCGTAGCAACTTGTCCGTGTTCTCTATTACATTACAGCACTGCTGCCGCGCCTGCGCCATGACCGAGCGCATCTCGAGATCCACGACCATGCCATCCTCTCTCACATATTCCGCACAGCTCCATGCCTTCAGGATACGTGCTTGGTAGTCCCGGTTGTTGCCACCACGCGCCCACCGTTTGATGTTTTGAGCGTGCGTCTGCTCCATACGGTTGGCGCGAACCAGTCTGGGTGTCCACTGCTGACAATTGCCGGCCTAAAATAAGTGAGATGATGCATCCTCTCGATCTTCCAACCTGACTTCTGTGCAGAATATGACGACAGTAGCGGATGCAACACTGCAGCTTTGAAGGCAGCCAGCTCGTTGTCGGCTGTGGTCAGGGTCTCTATTGTGTGTTCATGCGCCTTGAGCAACTTCTTGTTCCATTGGGCAAGCGATGCGGCTGCAATAGTGAAAAAATCGTTGCCCTCACTGTCGAGCAGCAAACCGTCTGCAAGGACCGGCAGTAGCTGCAGCACCGCCGCTTTCTCGACCATACCTGAAAGGAGTGGTCGTACAGGAAAAAATCTACTGTGCTTGTGGGTGCCTTCAAGTGCGGAACCTGTAAAGTCGCTTTGCATGCATTCAGCCTGTGCAAATCTGCTTATGAGCACGTGTCGTTGGCTTTTGTGTTCAACACAAAAGCAACACCAAAGACGTGCTTGGCCTGCAGAACCTGTCTTGTGGATGGACGCATTCGTTCTTTTGCAGCGTCGTACAAAGCAGCAAGCAAGTGGTCAATGATGCCTCCCAGCACATGCATTGCGTCAGGGGCAAGACGAGAGTAGCAGTCAGCTCCCGGCACCCGCGACTGTCGCCAACTCCACAGTGCATTCCGTTGCCAAACCCATTGCCTGGTTTCACGGAAAGCCATTCATCCTTACAAATGCCGGTAATTTGACCATTACCTCCTCGACATGCATGGAGTGCTGCTCTTTGAAAGCCTTGGCTGTCTGGCGTGTATTTTTAACACCGCTATGCAAGTCCGCCCGCAGCTGACATATTGCTGGTGTGTAGAAGGCCTCGGTCCACAATTCCCGGTCCTCATCCATTTCCAACAGAGCTGATTTGGTGACGAGACAAACATTGCAAGGATGTCGTGTTTGGTTGCCCGACACAGTGCGTGCGAGTGTGGCAGTCTTCTACTACACGACAAGCTCAAATGCTCTACTGACAACATCCTCCATGCACTTTGCTGGCAGGCTACATCCGGTTACAACCATGCATGCCCACTACCTGCAAATCGCTGATGTAGTTGGCAAGCGCGGGAAACACACGACGCTCGATGCCATTCGGGTCGATAAGCTGCAGACCTTCCAAACTCGGCCGCTTCACATCCCCTAACACTACATCCAAAGCGTCATGAAAAATCTCACGTTTCTGAAGGGAGAACGATTCCTTGCCCTGCGCCCAGGTGGGATGCCCGGCGACTGTGTGAACCACCGGCAGAAGCGCTATCATAACAACCCCCATGTTGCTAGCATACATGTCCCAATTGTTGGCAAGCGATGCCATCAGAGGGTAGCCAGAGCGCTTGCCCGCGCTGTCCAGCGTGGTCTTGTCACTGTACACAATGGCAGGCGCCAACTACGACGCTTCCCCCACCTCTCTCCTCAAATCCACCTCCACATCCTTTCACCAATCGCCCGTGGAAGGATGGCCAAAGCTGTGCTCGTCACCACTGTACTGAAGATTGAAGCCATTGGCGGCATGTGGATTGCCATACAACCACGCGAGCCATACCTGCTCCGACCAAGAACATTAACAGGCATGCTGGCCTCAAAATAGATACTGCATCGATACTGCACTGGGTACTGCATTTCACAGACCTTGGACGGCATATATGTGACGCTGATGTCCTAATCCTCGGGGTCTCCAGGCTTGCGCAGGTCAGCCGTCACGTAGTTCTGATATGGCAGCACACTCGCATGTGCATATGTGACATGGCTCTAATGGTTGAAGCACATGCACCGCACACCGTGAACAAACCTCAGATTGAGAGAAAGCAATTGTGGTCCAGAGGTAGCTGGCCACATGCACACCGGTCTCCCAGCTCTTCCGTCAGGAAGTGTGCACATCGGATGCACTTGATGATCCGCCCCATGTCGGAGGCTGACAGGCTTTGGCCGTTGTTCCACTGCACGAATGCCACTGCAAGACCATGCTCCGAGCCATACCACCTGGATTCCGATGCGTGCGAAGGGACGCCTCCACTTCCATGTTGGTGTGCCACAGGTTGCTTAGGCACACGCACACATTGAAAGCCCTCGTTCACTTCCTCCTCCTCCTGTTGCTGCTGTGCGTGTGTCTCCTGGAGGAATCCTTCAGCATTAAGTATGTGCGCATCCTGGATCGAATCCCCCGACTCAACACTGACCCGCATCGTACTGTCATGGACGCTGGCCGACATACAGCTTGATTTGCTTGCACACCCTGCTGCTAATGATGTGCATGTAGACCGAGCTGCATGTGGCGAAGCGCATGTGGCAATACGAACAAAGGACTCCCATATCTCACTACTAACGTCAACACAGGTGCCGCCAATGCAACCTGCATCATATCCAGCAACACGCACACCCGCCGCCGCCGCCGCCACCGCCACCGCCACCGCTACCCTTGCATGCCAGAGGCGGGAAACTTGGCCGCCACTCACTGGCTCCATTGTACCATTATTATAGTACGATCGAGCCATTGCACGTCTAGGGTGAGTCTCTGCATGTATATCCTGATTGAACCGTTTCAATGATACGAAGATGCCTTTGCCAAAAGGTACCATTGAAATGGTACCTTTGTACAGTGGCAATGGCAGTTCGTACCATTGACAAGTGCTGTGCCTGCGCATGAAAACACCATTGATAGCTCCGCCAAGCTATGCTCTTACAGGGGCGTGATGCCGAGGGTATGTGGCGTTTGGTGGATCGTTGGCGCTGCCAGGGGCGTAGTGGGCATTGTGGTCGATGTCCGGGTTGAATTCCATGTTCGCACAGGGCGGGCAGGGTGCCGGAGGGGTGTCCTTGGTGTCAAACCCCACCATGCCTACCAAGGGCACAGCCAATGACAACAGTGACTCGAGCGATATCTTACAGGGCTCCCCCTCCGAGTGGGCAAAGGCACACCACAATACTGCCTCTAAGAACATCCGACCCACCAGCAGCTGCGACCACGGCGACATGATTGAAGGGACCAAACAAGATTGGCATAAACAAAGTGGGTTACGATGTGCTGTTAATGCCACATGCTAGGGTTCTTTTATCTTGCACATGCACAGCCTCAAGTATCTTGCACATGACATACACTGTCAATACCACCACATGCACACCCTCATGCACAACCTCCAGTGTCATGCACATGAACAGCATGCCCAATCTCGCAAATGCACAGCCTATTTCTACTTGCGGGAGCTCACAAGCCGCAAAAGCGAAGCTGCGGAGTACCACGAACGGGTAATCCATGACCTAGTTTAAGGTTTCCAGCGGTGCTTAAGCGCTATGCTTGCAGATTGCCATGTTGGTCAGAGTAAACCGAGAGCAGCGTGGGAGGCTGACTGTTTGCGTGGCGGAGTGCAACAAAGCGGAAGACGAGGTAAGCATGTGTAAGCTGATGGGCTAGTCCTCTTGCAGCACGCCACTCTTATAGCATTACCAAATGCAGGTGGTCACTCTCAAAGCGACCATCAAGCGCATGCGCGTGCACAGCGAGGCGCTGACATTCAAGCTGAAGGACGAAGTAGCCGCTGTACTGTCAGCGAGCCAGGCAGCGGATGAAGATGACTCCGATGTTGAAGCAGAAGACTTGTTGGAGGAGGACATGAGGAGAAGGTTTGAGGAGGAGTTCTGAGGCAGGCACCATGGGTTGACAAGCTGCGCATGAGTGCCACAGCTAGACTCAATGTTATAGGGTAGTTTTATGCGCAAGTCAGCTGCTCAGTTGCAAGTGGACATACTCTCACCACTGCCGGTACATTGTATATATTGTGGGCTTATAGGTGCAAGACCAAACAATCAGTCCAAGGTTTGTACAAGCTGCATGGCATGTTAGTGTTGGCTTACGGCAAGAATTGCCAACTTTTGTCAAATGGCAAGGGTCACATATTAACAGCTATGTAACGGCAAAGAAACTGCCGGCTATTGATGTCAGCTGCCCGTAACTACCGGCTAATGGCCGTCTGTGCACATCGAACAAAGGGTAACAAACCTCGGCCGGTTAGTGCCACTGACAACCACTTTCGGCCCGCGGCCGTCTGCGTCAGTCCGCTCAAGCCAACGGCAAACCCAACAGTCCAAAAGTAACATTTTAGGCAGCGGCAGGCAGGCTCAGGCAGGCTCAGGCACCAGTCAGTCCCTCAGTTCCTAGTCAGTCATCGTGTAAAATTTGCAATGATAAGACTTGTTGTTGATTGTTGTTGCAAGCTTTGCTTGCACAACTCTTTGTGCTTACACAAATTCGTTGTTACAAGCTGTATTGCTGTGTTCAAACATGGCAAAAGGCAAGTCAAAAAAGACATCTCAGCGCACTGAGTATCCCCCGCTACGCAAGTAGAGGGGCAACAAGAGGATACAATTGACCCACAGGATGAGATTGAAGGGGCCATTCACCTCCTTCCTGGTGAACGGTTTGACAAACTTGAACCCGCTAGGCAGCAGCGCCTTATACTTGATGTAGAGAAGCGGTTGAAAGATGTTGAACTGGGGGCAACCCCGTTAAAGTTGCCTGCAGACCCTACTCAGATTGTGCATGTTGATATCAATGAGCCTGGGGAGAAAACTACACAGCAACAACCTGCACCAGCAGCTACTCGCACCACTTCAGAGGGAGCTCAACAAAACCAACTTTTTGTGTTGCACCCACTGAGACTAATGATGACTCAGAATTTTCTGCGCGTCCTTGACGCTGCTTTTAATGGCCCGCGTTGCGCATTACAATCTTTAGCACAGTAATGTCGCCATTAGGAAGCGTTCACGCGAGGCGTTGCATCTGGATTGGAGAATGCAGAGTCATTAATCTCTCATCTGTCGCAGCAAGTTACGGCATTGCGCTCTGCACCCGCCACAAGCAGTATGTCTGCCAATGCCAAGATGGCATTGGTCAAGCCATCCAAGTTTGATCCCATTGACAGGAAGACTACTGTTAACAAGTGGATTGTGTCCATTAACAAGTGGTTGGCCTTAGCCAATGACATGTCAGGGGGGGACAACTTTAACATTCATCTCAATTTGGCACCAGCAGAGGTGCAGATGCAGCATGAGAAGGGCAAGTTTGCAAGTACCATGCAAGCACTGCTGAACTACATGCGCAGTCACTACCAGAGTGTTGCGTCTTGGGTGGAAGCAGATGAGAAGTTGGCCCAACTTCGAATGGGCAACAAGAGTGCTGATGTGTATGCGCGCGAGTGGCGCCTGTTGGTTGATGCAGTCAACCAAGGACCACTTCCGTAAGATGCGGCTGCACAGATGCGCTCCATTCGCAGTGGATTACGCAAGAATCTCGTCACCAGCTTGCAGCTAAGAGGGGACAACACTGTGAGGGGGCCTGGGGATCTGGATGAGTACCTCAAGGCTGTCATCAGTATCGACCACTCTCTACGATCTACCAAAGCAACTCACTCCTGAGGATACAGCTGCAGTGTCAGTGCAAAAGTAGAAAGAGCGCACGGACGGCAAACGTGAAGCACCTGAGCAATCCAAGAGGTCCCGCTTCAATAAGCCCAAGATGACTTGTGCTTCTTGCAGGAAGCCTGGTCACACGGCAGATCATTGTTGGCAGCTGCACCCTGCGCTTAAGGCCTCTGCGTCTCAAATGGTCAAGGGCAAAGGCCAGAAGAGTCAGCTGCAGCCGTAGGGATTAGCCATGGCCACTGTGCCAAGAGACATTGGTTTGGACATTATATCTGTTTTACGTATTCATGGTATTGCACATGCTTGGTTTGATCATCATACGTTGCCTGTATTGCGGCGTGATGAACCAGTGCATGATGCGCGTGTGTTACTTTCATGCAAACCAGCTGACTTAGCAACTAATTTAGCAGAGTTTGCTATGTTTCAAAAACATCATCATGATATCATAGGGTATGTCCTCATGCCATGCTATAATGACTCATGGTTCAAATGGACATGGACATTACATAAAGACCATATGGACACCTTGTGGCTAAGTTCAAGCGGACAACCGACATGCCTACTTCCATGAAGTTGGTGGTGCTTCCGCCGCACAGTGACCATGTGTAACGATGCTCGTGCTGATTGAACACCTCACCAGAGCTACCAGCCTGATGAACGAGCTAGGATGCAACTGAGCACACTATGGCGCTATCACATGTGCACCTACTCGCAATCAATCAACAACAGTATTCGCACTGTGGGGTGAACACCTTGAGGGCAATGTAGGCGCCTCAAAGCTTGTGGGGGCAGTCTGGTCCGTGCAAGAGCTGTAGCAAAAGCAAACCCGCGCGCACACTCGTACCGTGGATGCAAACTATACAAGCACGCACACACCGTCCACAACAAGGGCAAATAACTTAATTTCCGCTTGGTCCAACCTCCCTAAAGGCAGTATACTAGCTACTTATATACCTAAGAGGCTACACTATCATTGTAGAAGTTAACTATGTTGACTCCACCGCGAACACATGCTCGAAAACACGTGAATTAGCTGTTTAAACTGCGTCGGCGCATAGAAACTGTCAACGGTGGTCAAATGTCAACGCATAACGCTCGCGTGACCTTTTACACGCGCGCCCTTGTTGTATTAATAACCCGGCGTCTTGGGACTTTATATAAGCATAACGCGTCAGGCCTGTTAAACAGGGCTGTTTTGGGGTAAAAGGGCTAGAAACGTAGCTTAAAAGCAAGTGTAACACCAACTTTGTTACACCATGCGCTTGTGGCCGCATTTGAAGGTGATCTTATTCCCTTACTATGGACCTTTCAGGGTTCTTTAGCGGGTTATTATGCTTCATTTGTGTTGGACACCGCTGCTACGCATAGCTTCATTAATCATTTCTTAGTGAAACGCTTATCGTTGGCTACGTCACAAGCAAACATGCTGTTGCATGCCGCAGCGCGTAACGCTTTGCCTCTATATGGCGTGGTCAATGCATGCGCATTGGTGCATACTCGGGCGTGTTGAAGCTGTTAGTCACAGATCTTGGGATTGACAATGCTGATGTTATACTGGGGCTTGGTTGGCAACAAGCTGTGCGTCTGACTCTAGACACATTTGCAAAAACATGTTCTGTACGCAAAGGTAAGCGTAAAGTTACGCTCACCACGCAATTGCGACAAACTTTGCCTGAGCCTGCAGGGCTTTTTGATGCTTTGCAAGCCACACGTGTGTATCGCAGCCATAAATTAATGGCCTTTTGGGCTCATGTACATGCTGCTTCCTATGCCAACAGCGCTGCAATAAATAGCATTCCTGAAATGCAACAAGTGGTGAATACATTTCATCGATGTTTGCTGACGCTTTGCCGGAACTACCACCGGATAGAGGTATTGGTCATACCGGTTTTATTGAACCAGGATTTGCCCCTCCGTCACGACCTACCTATAGGCTAAGTCCTGTAGAGAGGGTGGAAATGGAAAAGCAGATCACTGAGTTATTGGCCAAAGGTTTCATGAGCCGAGTAAAACTCCATACGGCTCTCCCATTCTCTTGGTGAGAAAGAAAAACGGGAAGCTACGCATGTGTGTGGATTATTGTGCATTGAACAAGATCGAAAAGTCAAAGTTAGGTACCCTTTACCACGCATTGATGACATGCTGGACTCATTATCGGGGAGTAAGTACTTTACACCACTCGACTTGACTGGTGGTTGTCATCAGATCCGGTTGCATCCCAATGATGTAAATAAGAATGCTTTCAGAACGCCGATTGGCCATCATGAATTCAAGGTGTTGCCGTTTGGTTTGACCAACGCACCCGCAGTCTTTCAAGCCGAGATGAATGTTGTGTTTGGCGACTTGCTTAGCAAGTTTGTAAAGGTGCACCTGGATGACATCATTGTTCATAGTAATGACTTGGATGAATATCAACAACATGTGGCAATCGTTCGTGAGCGGTTGCAAAAGCACATGTTGTTTGCCAACCTCAGCAAATGCAATTTAGGTAAGCAGGAGTTGCCATACTTGGGGCACATTGTTGATATTGATGGCATCAAGCCTGATCCTACCAAAGTTAAGATCGTGGAAGATTGGCCTACGCCTCGCAATCAGCATGAGCTGATGTCATTTTTGGGCCTGGCTAACTACTTTCGACAGTTTTTATTCTGTTACAGTTCATTGACTTTGTCGTTGACAACATTGTTGCGGAAAGGACAGTGCTTTACATGGGATGCAAAACACGACGAATCCATGCGCCTGATCAAGCGTGCACTAATATCAGCACTTGTACTGGTAATGCTGGATTGGAAGACACAATTCACCGTGATAAGTGATGCTTCCAAGTTGGGGTGTGGGGCGGTGCTCGTGCAAAACGATCGTGTGTGCGTATGAGTCTCGCAAGTTCATTCCGGCTGAGGTAAAATATACCACTACTGAGCAAGAACTATTAAGGGTGGTGCATGCACTGAAAACGTGGCATTGCTATCCTGAGGGCGTACACTTTACAGTGATAACAGACCACAACCCTCTCGTGTTCTTACAGACTCAGCCAATGCTTTCTCGTTGTCAGGCACGCTGGAATGAGATTTTGTCTCATTTTAATTCCGAATGGTGCTATCGTCCTGGTCGTACAAATGTGGCGGATCCATTAAGCTGCATACCGGTGATGATTAACAGCATTCAGGCAAACGTCAATGCCGTTGTCGCTGTTACACCGGACATGTCATTCTTGTCACGTGTCAAGACGGGGTACAAGTGTGACTCTTGGTTTAACAACCATGAACACGTGACGGGCTTTGAATTGGGGGATGGACCATGGTATAAGGGCAATGCTCTTGTCATACCTGATCATGATGGCTTGCGCATTGAGTGTGTTACTACTGTGCATGACCCCCCACATGCTGGTTATTTTGGGCGGTTCAAGACTACTGCTGCAACTCAACGACACTTTTATTGGCTCGGGTTGACAGTGGATGTTGATAGGTATGTTGCAACATGCGATGCATGTCAGCGCAACAAGCCGAGACGGCAAAGAATGTCCGGCCTTTTACAGCCATTGCCCATGCCATCGCTCAGTTGGGAGAGTGTCAGTATGGACCTCATCACTGCACTGCCTGAGACTACCTCAGGTTATACAGCGATTGTGGTGTTTGTAGATTGTCTGACTAAGATGGTTCACCAAGTCACGCACGCAACAAGCACGTGAGTGCATGCGTGCGGCGCAAGATCAATATAAAGTGTATGCTGATGAGCATCGGCGTAATGTTGAGTTTGAAATTGGTGACATGGTGTAGCTAAACACCAAGTACTTATCACTCAAAGCAAAGGGTACCCGCAAACTCATGCCACGCTTTGTGGGACCGTTCGCAATACGCGAGCCAGTTGGCAAACTTGCATACCGGTTGGAGTTGCCAGCATCGATGGGAAAGATACATGATGTATTTCCTGTGAGCCTCCTTGCGGCCTATCGTGCTGATGGACGGACTCAACCACCACCTCCTGCTGTTGTCTTGGATGATAGTGCGGGCTCAGAACATGAGGTGGAGAATATACTTAATCATAGAAAGGATAAATGTGGACGCACATCTTATCAAGTCAAGTAGAAAGGGTATGGTGTTGAGCACAACACGTGGGAGACCAAAAGGAACTTGACAAACTGCCAGCAGGTTCTTCGGGATTACAACTCTCGCTAACGTGTGTGCCCACCGCACTACTGACAGGGCGTGAGGCAGCATGTCTTTAATGTGCAACCCTCGTCCCTCTTCGAAATCGGATCCGGCTGTTAGATGATTTACTAACGGCGCCGGCAGCCACCTTTTTCGAGGGGGGGCAATGTCAAGGGCTTTTCCCTTATTTAAGGTTTTTACCTTGATATCATTATATATGACCTTAATTGGTCAATTATATGCCAAGCTCTATTGGTTCCTCGCTCTATGCTCAATTAAGACCCTTATATGAGTCTTATTCATGAGTCATAACGGGTGATATCCGCGATTCTTACCCTAATTGGTTGATATCAACCAAACTGGTCAAAGCTATGGCTGACAGTGAGTGAGGGAACGGGGGTTCTTGACATGTCAGTCACGGTGGCGGCATGGGTAGGGTCGTTGGCGTGGGTGTTGGGGTAGAGGATTAAAGGGGGAGTTGGCATTTCTCCCTTTACATGATGGCTGTTGCAAACAGCAGGGGCCAAGTAGGGTCACAGAGCAAGTGGCATTACACGGCAAACATCACCATACAATACAAGAACGCCTAACACAGACTGGGTGGGGGCCCACTAAGCTTAGCTGAGTGAGCTAGATACGCTCGACTAGAGAGGTTGGGGGTGTGTGGGGCAAGGGGTGGGGGAAGGCGAAGACACGGGGAACAATTCACTTGCCAACACCGCGCAGAGCATGTTGTGTTCGCACCACTGCCGGGGGTGTGTCAATGCGTTTGTACGTGGCTGTGTGGAGTTCTTCCATCAAACACTACAGATAATGTTTTTTGCACACTAGCACTAGTGTGCCCTTGCACTCCATGACTTGTCAAGTTCTGTGATTACGGATTGAGGCTGTAACAGCTTCCGTGTATGGCAGCGGTTGTTAAGTAGTGGTGACACTTATCATTGGTCATTGATCTGTTGCAAGCCAATCAGTGACATTCGGGGTCTCAGCTTCTCATTGCTGATGTATGCACCCTTTTCTGCGAGATCGTCGAAACAAATATACACCTCTATTATTGTTGACATGTCATTGTTGGCGGTCAGTGCCGCACCATGCCCAACCGCACTCATCATATACACCCGTAGGCGCACACCCACACGCTACTACGCTACGCGAGCGCTGCGTCCGCCTTACTCGTTGGAGGGCGTTGCGCCACCAGTGATCGTCAAAACTGCCATAGCTGATTTTTGGCAATGCTGTTTGCCAGGCCTTCATGTCTATTATCTCTTTAAAAACAATGTGCGGGCCACAATAGGGCCCATGTGCATTAGTTCATGATGATGGTTGATAGATATTTCTCGTACACTTGCACTGATGCTGACACCTACCTTGAATCTGTGTAGGTTTTATTACTGTACGCATGTACAAGCACACTGAGCTAGTCACACGTTGATCACATGTCACAGTCGCAGGGAGTTACAATGCGCATGCAATGCCATCACTGCGCACCAACATTGTTTGTCATATGCCCGTAACAAATGCTGCCAGGATTGTACCATGGCAGTCATGCACAATACAAAAACTCACAATCTATCTATGATGCTACTGCACCCACGCCCATAGTAGAACATAGCTGAGCATAACAAGTTGTCCAGCAGCAGCTAAAGCACGCGCTACTGGTGGTGACAAGGTGGTTTGTTCCGGAGCGCCTGCTCTACCCAGAGCGTGCCACCGACTGCACATGCACAAGGGAGCTGCGGAACTCGGAACTTGGGACCGCATTTGTTTACAAGGACCGTCTTCACTCGACAAAGCTTAGCAGCAGACACACATGGGACCTTGACCAAGTCCCTGGACCTTGAAGCCAGAAAATCCCGCCTTGGTTCCAGGCGGCATCCCACTGGCCAGCAGTCGAACTTTCCTGTGGCACAGGCACTTGCAAGGGCGACTGCACTTGCAAGGGCGACTGCCAGTTGAGTACCATGGCGCTTGCCGTGGAGGACTCAAAGGCAGTTCACGAACTCTGCGCTTCGAGTGCCTCAACCTGACCATGTCGCTGTACTCCGGATGGCCAGCGAGTAGTGCATACTCTGCTGGGGACTTGCGGTTGACATCCAGCGCAGTGTACCAAGCTTGGAACCCGTCCTGCCAAGGCGGTCAAGCACAAACATGTCAGAACATTGCGATAAAAGATACTCATGATAATTGCGCAAGCATGCGACTGACACTCTGATAGAGTGCTTAGCCTGGCAAGCAGGGATGCACAGGGCTGTGCAACGAGTACCTGAGAGTATTGACTTAGCAGCATTGAAACCATTGCACCCTTGTCATCCAGCAACGCAGCCAGGTGCAAGGGAGTGATGCCATCCGGTCCGTCTGTGTGTGCCAGTTGCTGGCCCCACCATCGCCGACAGTCAGCGGTTGTAGTGGGGTCGGTCGCATGCTGCAGCAAGACGCGCACAACAGCTGGACTCCGAGACCTGACTGCCTTGTGCAATAAAGACAGCTTATCCGCCGAGCGGCTGCTGCCGTCAGTCACAGCGTCTGACTGCGCATATGCCTGCTGGATGACAGCGAGCAGCTGTGCCACCACCGCACACCATCCGCGCTCAACAGCAAAGTGAAGTACATCTTCCACAACTGGCAGATGGCACGATCTTCGCCAGTGATGGAGCTGTTGAGTTGACACTAAAGGCTTACACTCTTCCGCCATACCAACTGGCTTGCCACAGTCACACGGTGCACCGGTCTGGGCCTTGCACTCCCACTGGGGATGACTGTTGCGACGTGGTGCTGACAATGCGTGCCCGAGGGCGTACAGCAGCGCGTCCACAGTTTCAGATTGCTTCCTGCAGGCTGTTTGCGCATCTTGCATGGAAGATACTTCCACACACACTTCTGGACTTGCAAACAGGACTGGCTTCGGGTTGCTGAGAACTTCACCACGCACGACCTGCACACGAGACACTAATTACGCATGTTCCAAGCAGAAGACCACTAAGCAAGTGCTGGTGGCGTGCTGCTGGCAACCACTCGTCAGCATGCACTCAATGTTCGCGACTGAACCTCCAAGGCCGCTACTCCGTCGCCATCATGAGTTGCACATTTATGGACATGGCAAAGAACGGACTGCTTGCTGCTGTCCTGCGCAGACGCTTTGCTGGCTTTGCTGGGACCTCCGCAACAGCAAGCTGACGAGGTTGCCGCCTCCACCACCAACATGGGATATCTCCCGCGATGCCGGCACACTATTTGACTGCAGGGTGTTTCAACAACAAAGTCATGTACCAGTCACAGCAAAACATATGCGACTCAGTCACTGGCAAAGTTGGCATAGGCCACGACACACTTCATCAACATAAGATTTGCAGCCAAACCGCAAATGCCATGCATACCTCTCGCAGCCTGAAAGCCCTTGACCCTCTACAGTAAATACAGTTGTCGCACCACGAGGTGCGCAAATAGGTGAAATTTTCTGTACAACTGGCGCTTGGTATAATTTGGAGGTGTCTACGATATCCGTAATCACACCTGCCAAGAACCGGTGGTTAAGCCAATAGGTCAACTTATTATTGCTGGTAACCCTTACCCAAGCAATACTAACTGCGCAACAACAACACTTGAACAAAGGGAGATGCCAGCTTGACAGAACACATGTACCTCCAAACACAACGGCGACCATCTCTTCAATTTGCAGATTCAGACGGGAACGTGGCTCCTTCCAGAAACTCTTGCCGCGACCATTGAGCAGCTTCTTCACAGTACTTGTCATGTCTTTCTTGAGCTGTACGTCGCCACGTCACGCTCTTAGCAAACAGCTGGCAATATCGCTTTAACGAGTACGAATGCAACAGGGGACATTACCTGTTGCCATTGGGTCCTTGGCATGATTGCTTCCAATGTCAGCAGGACGCAGCCGGGCCGTATGTACGAATCAACCGTGAATGGAAAACCAGAAAGCCAGTCCAACACCTGCGTGCATACCAATGCAATATCAAACTTTCCGGCACTTGAGAATACAGGAATGGCACGGCAACATGCCACAAGAGCAGCACCCATGCGCAAGTCGCAATGGCAAAGGACCACTTGCCTGCTCTCGCACGTCATATGGCAAATCAGAGGGCGCACGCCCAAACAATTTGAAGGAGATTCGCCCAGCACGGTCCTGCATTGCATGATAGTCAGTCATGTCATATGCAATGACGCAGCCTAGCACAAAGTGGTGAGGTGGGGCGAACCTGTGACAAAAATTGCGCACGCTGGCCACCATCGATGAGGATGCGCTGCGCCTCCAGCAAGGCCGGCAGAATCGCAGCAGCTCCCGTGTTGTGCGACCCCGCCATGAGAGACCCGGACATGGCGCCTTGCATGGCGGCATTCACTTGTGCTTGAGCCAGTGTGGACAGCAACTGCGCCTGGGTTGACAGCAAAGCCTGCGCGTGCAAGTACATGTTGTCACATGCGTTGCTATCGCAGGGCAAGTCCAAATGAAGTTGAACTGGCCAAGAAAGAACCTGATTCAAGGTGGCAGACGCAGCGGCTTGAGTCCCACTGAGCACACGGTCCTGAGGCATCAAGTCCAGAACCACAGGTAGGCGAGGCACTGCAGCTCCGCCGCCCACGCCAGCAAGCAAGAGCATCTGCATCTGTGAACCACACAGCATGTTGATTGTTACCTACGGCGATTGCACGCATGAGTGCATCGTGCCGGTTGCTGGGAAGGGTACCTGCTGCATGGATAGGGCGGGCACAGGCACCCCAGGTGAGGCAGTTGCGGCCGTCGCTGCAGCATCACCTGCAGGTGCAGCCGCCACTGGTTCCGCCGGCTTCCCCTCTGCTGTCGGGGCTGGGAACAGCTGCTGTGTAGTCAAGTTCTTGCCAGCCGCTGGCCCTTGTGAAGCTGCATTCAATATACACAGTAACGTCCCTTATATTTCAAGAAGTATACTGCAAAACACGCACCAAGGCTTCTATAGCAAACCTAAAGTCTCTACAAGCATGTGCAGCAGGCAACTTGCGACATGTACATTATTACATCACCAGCAACACCACATACAAACACCTGGGCCAGCCGTTGTAGCCGCAGATGCTGCGCCCTGCGCTTTGGGTTCCGGTTCCTCAGAGCCTTCTCTAGTCTTCCGCCTCCTCCGATTGTGTCCTTTGAGGCGCATGCGACAGCTCCTTTTGTCAGCATCAAAATCAACCAGCGGCTGGAACCTGCAGATGGCGTTTTTGTCAGCAACTTTATGACATGAGTACAACTATTGATAACATGGCAGACACACAAGCATGCTCATGCGCATGCGAACAGCAAGGTCACAGCAAGACTGGCCTTGCCATACCGACTGCATTGCTGGCAGAAGCGCTGCAGGAACCCTCCAGAAAGAACGGCATCCCCTTTGGCATGCTGCGGGCAGACACGGTGGCGCTTGTAATACTCCTTTTCGCTCGCCAAGCCCACACCACAACCATCGACCTGCAATATGCATACAAGAGAAACTGCTGTGTTACCACGACTCACTGACCAGAAAGCAGCTTCTGCTTTGGTTGTGCACAATGCAGCACACCTGGCATTCCATAGGAGCTCGCGCAGCACCGCCGCCGCGGGAGCGCTTTGCCGCCGGCGCATGCGCAACGCTGTCTTCGCCAGTGTGGGAGGAGGCCGGCCCGGACATGGTTCTCTCAGGTGGGGCAACATCACTCGGCCCACCTGCTGTAGCTGTACTTTGAGAGGGCGCTGCTGGCTCTCCTGCTGGAGCGCTGCCAGCTGCCAGAGACACTGCGCCTTCTTGTATCGAACGCGAGGCCTGCGCATTCACAGGGAAGTCCGACATTGGCTGCATACCGTCCCCGACCACAGGTGTGGCAGGATCCATTGCTGTTGCGTTCCAGAACAAGTGGACATTGGAAGCGACGTCCACTGGCGGAAAGTCCGTGGTGCTATCCGTGTCATCATGGGCCTCCTCGGTCTCGTGCCCATGCTCGGCATAATCCATGGGCGGCAGGTACATGGACACGCCGTGGTCTTGCACCCACGCCGTGTGCTTGCATATGGGCTGCACCAGCTGCCCTCCTAGCGTCCCGGATGTGACCGCCTGGTCGGTGTGTGCGCTCTTGTGCATAGGAGCAGGGCTCGCAAGCATCGCATGGCTGTCCCACGTCCACGGCTTTGCTCCCCATTCCAAAACCTCAAATGCGTTGCCCAGTGAACTGATGACAGGCTCCGGCTCCGCCTCTGTTTGAGTCACTGCCTCCACCAGGCGCGGTGGTGCGTGCTGGCGCAACTGCTGCTGCTGGTGGCGCTCCGCCATGAGAACAGGCCCATTTATAATTGCCATGACCGCTGCTGGTAGCTTACGCTACACTAGATACTACCACCTAAGCTGTGCGATAAAACAGAACGCATTGCCGACACGCCTGCAACACGGCACCACAATGCACAGATTTAAGCCAAAACAAGCGAGTTTGTAAGCAACAACCTTGCAGGCGACGTGCAACACTCACACTCTCTCGTGGCATCAGACCAGAACGTACTCATAGTGGTAGAATGCACAAGCACTTCTGTGCAAGAGCATTCTTTGTCATCCAGCTGAAAGAGTAGCGACAAGGCAATTATCTACACAAAATAACTTCCAGCCTGCAGGTGCAATGCATTATATAGTTGGACGGTGTCGTGACAACGCAAGTGTGCACAATTTCAGTGAAACAAATGAACCCTAACACTCAACGCTGGCACTGTTGGACATCCAACCGACATGACAGCCGCTTCCTGAGCAAGGGGCTAGGGTTTTGCACTCTCAAACGGCACCTTCGTGTGTTAAGGCAACAAGAACGAACTACCAAGCACCTGTGCCGGACGGCGCCTCCAAGCAAGCTTTCTCTCCCTGTTCTGCTATACCCACGCCCTCGCTCCCGCCCAAGTAATGCCAAAGCGTTACGGCAGTCAGGGGCAGAGGCGGCGACCTGCACCTCCTCCTCCGTCTCCACCTGACGGCCATGCGCATCCCAATATTGCTTGTTAGGGTTGGTACCGTACAGCGGTACGAAGGGCAAGCGCCGTTCTTGGGGTGCGCCAATCAAATGCGGCAAACACAAGCACGTTTTGAATCTTTTCCGCGTGTTTGTCAGACGACAAGACTTACTCCTGCTGGGGAAGCGAAGCCCAATCTATGCATTTGTACAATGCAGGTTGTATTCGCAAGAGTTTGGCCGGTGGTAGCTACTATGGTATGTACATGAATTAGCATCCATCCAATATAAACCATTGTTCAGCATCAATTATGAGTTGGTATAAGCGCTCTAGTAGAGCTGATGCAACAAAAAACGATATACATATAGAGAGGGCGAATACCAATAGCGCATAAAAAGCTGTAACGTATGGTTTATCAACATGCACAATGTCATTACATAAGTGTCGTACTTTATCAAGTTTTCTTAAAAACTCTATTGAGTGACATAAAAAATATCAATCCTTCGGATAAACACAACATGAAATATTTATTGAAATTCACTCACATTGCGATTTTCTAACACACAATCTTTTTACAAAGTGGCTCATTCATGTTGGTATTGCAATAATAGTAACATCGCACGCATTACGTGATAATCATTGTGTATCTTCAGGACGCTGAGGGATGTACAATAAAGGCGCGACATATTTATCAGCATAAGTTATCACAACATATCAGCATTGATTAAACATCAAGCTGTAAGATAATATTAAGGAATTCACATTGAGAATTTTGTATCAATGAGCTTGATGTTGTGAATAGCTACCATGTATACCAATGCTGGGTTATCTGCAAATCTTGTTTATGTCAGTGCTTTGATAGCACTAAGTAAGCTTATGTTGTTTTCGTGTGCATGCAGCGGATTGATAGGATCGCCCTCGTGCATGCACAATCCAGCAATGTATCTTGCTACATTTGTAAACATTTTCTTGTTTGTTGCATGTTTTTTGAACAAACGAAGTACCAATACCTTTCTTGTATCCCAATGGTATGTACCTAGGCAGGCGAGGTTTTCAAATGCTGGTAACTTCACTTGGGCTACACAACAATCCGCGACTACAACAATGGACTTGAAGGAGCTTTACTTGCAGCATGCTTACAGAACATTGCTGAACATACAGAGAGCGGGAGAGGGAGAGAGGGGAGAGCGAGGGAGTGCAGTCAGCACAATAGCGTTAGTCTGTGCATCTGTTTCGCTGCTATGGTGCCTGCCGTAAAACTGACCTACCACTACGCGCTGTGTGCAGGTGAAACATTGTGTATGCACATGCATGTATGTCTAGTGGCAAGTAGTAGAGGTAGAGTAGTGATGCATAGAGAGTGTTTGATGCAGACGCACCTTGCGCGGGCATGCATGTTCATCAGTAGGTAGCAGCGGTAGAGTAGCGGATGCATAGGTAAGGACTATGGCACCACCATGCATAGAGAGAGTGTGTGACGCCGATGCACCTCGCGGCATAGACATCAACATACAGGCTTATATTACCAACAACAATTGACTACCGTTACCACAATGCAAGGCGAGACTTGGGCCATACACCATGTTGCCGGTTGGTACACTATGCACAACAGCCACATTTTGTACCTGACCTGGCTGTTATTGACTTCAATCCCTATACACACAATGTATGTAGCGTCATACGTACTCTGATAGAACTACGAGCGTGTCCCCTTTCAACCAGGTAATTTGTGCCATTTTGTCAGGAGGATTCAAGAACGGGCCTTGCGACTTGTCGTGCTTCAGCTTGTAACTGCAAACACATTATGGTATTGAGTGGCATTGCAGTGGTTACTGCATCACTGCAATGGAGCTACCTGCTACTACACTCACCCGATGACTACTTCCGGACGGTCTAACAACCTTGCGCGCTTGACAAGCTGCAAAAAACTGAGGCGCTCTCCATGAGACGCATATCTAGGGACCACAGGCTTGATGTAGATTTCACACCTGCATGTGCAGGTGTGTTCACAAACACTAACTGTACAATACATTGAGAATGTAGCAGTGCCTGATGCTAATGTCTTATCCTTGGTTACATGGCATGTAGTCAACTTACCCAACAGGCTCGAACAAATAGCGAAGCAGTTTGTACATCTCAATGTTTTCGGAAACCATGCCGAGCGCCATGCTTGTGAGTTCCGAGAAGTGCACAAAATCATTGCTCCTTGCAACCTGGAGCAAGCAGGTGATCACCACAATGTTTAGCAGACTTTACAGACTCAGAGGCTTGAGCAAGACAACGGACGTTTTGGATGAGAACCATAGTTCATAACGTTGACTCTATTGATTCTTTCACGTAAGAATCATAACATTAGCTGGTGAAAAGGCGCTGTTGTGGAGTACCTGAACCATGGACTTGGTGCGTTCATCTTTTATCTCATTAACTAGGATGGAGTTTGTCCTTCCCCTTCGTTCTGCAACACAGCAAAGCAACACCGTCAGACATTGAGCGATTTGTAGTTAACTGACTGCGCCGGTGTTGCAGCAATAGTGTGCTGACCTTGAATGTCCCGAATCAGCAAAGTGCTGAACAGTGAGCGGGAATCACTGCCCACAAAATCGGTGTGCCAAGTCTCGTCGACAAGCACCATTACAGCCTGCAGCAATATAGACCATGCCTTTGAGATAACTGCATGCCAGTGCACAAAAGAATGCACGCATAAAGCTATAAAACAAAGCATTTGCAGCTTCACAAAGTACCCAACGACCCGTAACTCTGAAGTCCTTACAAGGCTCTCTTATAGTGCAACCATTTGCCACTTGTACCATCAAGCAGGCATGAAACACATGGCAGGTAACACATGCAAACCTGCAATTCGTGTAGCGGTGTAGCTGTGATTCATTGCACAAAGAAACTTGCACAGATGGACTCGCCTGATACGTCTCGAGAGGTAGTACTTCAAGCTCACGACGCTGCAATGGATTTCCGGAGTGTAACCGCAATGTGCAATTGTTGAGGCCCTGCTCATAGAATCCGCTCATGTGCAGCCGCGCTTCCATTTGTTGCACGGAAAGTGGAGTCATCAAGACAATCTGTCCACAGGCGTATCAACGTATACGCACAGGTGTTTACAAGTGATCTTCAGCCATGCAGAAAATTGCGGCAAGTCACAAGTGAGACTGCACACAACAAACCTCTGAGCCTTTTGCAAGATAGCCATCAAGGAGTAGAATCATGTCTTCAACATCCCGTCGCCAGCCGCAAATTAGCACATTCTGCGGGTCATACCACTGCAGAGGAAGAGAGGTGAGATCAATGTGGCTCAATGTGGCCAACCATGCAGCGTGACTTTAGCTAAGGCACATCTGTGGCGAACATGCCAGCAGTGGCACGGTGGATGCTGGAGGGACTACTAAATGCAGGTACAGGTTTCAACGAGCACGGTCAGCAAACAACTACGATGTTTTGAGGCGGGAGTCTCACAAGCTGGTAAGATACATGCATCACATTCAGCAGCACAGCTGCTGAATGTGATGCATGTACCTTGACAGTGTCGTCCTCGGCCATTTCTTGAAACATCACGGGGTCTCGCACCCAGTCGGGCGGTGCCACCTGTTTGCGAGCATGGTGCAGGGGAGTTTCTGGGATAATGTGGGGCTCAGGAGAGGAAGACACCAGCCGTGGCTGGAACAGACTATCGCCGTCGGGAGTGTACACGGGTCTGCAAACCTCGTTTGCTACATCCTGTGATGCCTGCGGTGCCGGCATAAGCGGCAGCTGGTCTGCATGCTCCACAGTGGGGTTCTGAAACATAGGCCACACCCAATCGCCCAGATTGGACTCCACCACGTCCGCGCCATTGATGGTAGGGTTGGGTGTGGGTAAATTGGGTGCCGGTGACTTGGGTGCAGCGGGTGCAGTTGGGGTCGCCGTGGCAGTCGCAAAGTGTGCAGCCAGATGATGCGACTGTACGCACTGATTGGTTGGTCGCCAGTTGTCTTCCGGGGTCTGCAAAGCCCACATTGGTACATGACGCCATGCTTGTGCTGGACACTAGCGCCATTGAATTGTGACATATACTGCGGACTAGTGTACCTGCAACAATGTAAAAAGAAAGGCTCACCTCACAACAGAGAGCCGCTGGTTTGTATGACGAGTCATCCTCAGCAATGACAATGATACGATCTCCGGGCTCAATGATTCTATCATCGTCCGCATTCACGGCAAGATCACCATTGCCTGAGAAGATGCCAGCTACAACAGCGTCTGGAAATCTCAACAACACTTCACTGAACTTGCAACCAGTCAGCTCAGGCCATTCCCTGAAATAGAACTCGCTGTCCTGAAAGCTTAACAACTCTTCGTACACCTGGACCATGCAAATTAACACACGTGCACAAAGAGACGGACACTGTAAATGACAAACAGCGGATTGCTGTTGTGTTAGAAGTTGTGGAAGGAATACAGTCCAACACACCCACCGTTGCAATGCCAGGAGTAAAGATGCACTGCACCATAAGGCGGCCCATCAGGTCATGTGATACCAAGGGCAAGATGTCGCTCCCAAGCTTCAAGACGTCGATGTTGTCAAGGTCCAGTATTTCCACCACAACGTGGCCCTTGCGGTTCTTTAACTGGTTCAAACCCAATGCAACACGGATGACCTGAGAGGGGTATTTTCAGTTATTTAGCGTTCTGAACAGGTTGGGCAGGCCGCTGACGGAGCATAGCAAGTGTGAAACCAGCTTTCCCCAGACACCACAGAGCATTTTTTTCGAGTGCATACAAGCCAAACAGTCATGCTGCAAGGTGCTCAGAGCACCTGAGCATCAGACTCATTAGCTTCTTCTAGGGAGGCGAGGACGACAATGGAACGAGCATGTGATGCCGAGACCAAGTTTAGATCCCTCTGCTGCAACACATCGCCTTGTCGACACACCACAGTGCTGCCCAAGGTGTCTGGGACAGCTCGTCTAAACAAAAGCTCCATTTCTCGCTTGGGCTTGGATGACATGACCACAACAGTTCTACCACCTTCACTTTCATTGGCAACGCACCTGCCACCACAAATATTGTCATGCAAGCAACGTAATGGCATACTTCGCCATACATCTCAACACCCATTGGCCAGCTTTGCCATGAATGGGACGACCAAGTTACATGTTTCACAAGCAACCGCCAGCTAATCTGCTTGTTTATATGCGCGTCATGGGCGTGCATGTCCCGCGCCACACGCGTGGCAAACACATATGCAAAAGAGGGGGGGGGGGGGG